>JAWNZC010000141.1:55000-207500 GCA_035771165.1 Paragorgia papillata
TATTTGATATTTCCAAACAGACTAGTTTCTTCAATATCTAGATAACAGTCTTCGTACATGATGATTTCGAATGATTGTTGTTGGACAGTGAACTCGTGTGGAGAATAAAATAAGGTGTTTCTCCGAGTGTATAATAATTTCATTTCATGTACACCTTTGGCTTAAATCAATAAAGCCCTAACCGATTATGTTTATTCTAACAGTTCCTTTGCAACGCGTAAACGCATTCGTCAAATTAAAGGCACAGTGTCACCAGGAAGCAAACTTGAGAAACTTTGTGGACAAATTCAAGTTCACATGATTAAGTTATCGCGAATATAGCACACGTCAAAACTTGGGCTAAATAGTCCGTAAGAAAATGCACTAATGACTTACTATTTTAAAGTGGCACTACCCTTCTTAAAGTAACCGCCCCCTCGAAAGTAGCCGCTTTCGATGTCTATTTTTGTAAGTTGTAACTTAATATAACTTAAGTACTTTCAGTGTTCCAGCCTTTATAGAGTAAATTATTGATGCTAGAACAAATGAAGCTACTGTTATCGTCATTTAATCAAAATAAAACCAAACACTTTGAGACGTTGTGCGAAATGTAGTGGTTAAAACTTGCCCGATGCTAAAAATAGCAACCCGAAAGTAACCGCCCCTCCGAAAGTAGCCGCCCCGGCTACTTTTGAGATTCTACGGTATTGTCTCGTTCTCGAGATATTTAAGTTTCTGAAACATGTAAATTAGGTACTTTGCACAAGTATAGTTATCATAAAAGTACACTCCACTGTGCGCATCATGTTGTTGCTACGGAAACCGTTTCGCGCTTTTTAACTAAAAAATTAAATATTAATTTTATGTTTCTTTTCAAAAGAATATGATGATTGAAACATTCAAAATACAATATCTGTGTGTCTACAAATATCCATGTCATTGTATTGCATTTTTTGTTTAACAAATGGAAGGCGCCTGTTCGCAAACGGTATCCATGGAAACAACATCATGTGAACGTTGGAGTGCATTTTCTCAATAACAATATTCCGGAAATTATAGTTTACTCGTATCAATACTAGATTGAGGTGGCTCCATACAGTTTCTTGAAAAATGGAAAATACAAGTTTGAGAGTCCAAAACGCGTGCATAAACAATTCGAAAAAGGAATAAAACTAAATGTTATGCATAGTTAAATATTCTGACAATCAAAAACTATTACCAAATAAATAAGCAACAGTTGTTGCTATGGCAACAATGACGTTTCAAAACGGCTGCCAGTTACCCTTCAAACTAATTTAATTCGAAAAAAACTTTGGTGACCCCCTATTTTTTTTTCATTAAAACTTTTCGTGGAGTATGAGTAATCAATAGGCCGATTTAAAAAAAATTCTGTAGAACAAATACATTTTTTTTCGAGAAAATCATGTTTGTTAATTTTTAAAAAATTTGGATCAACAGAATTTTTTTTAAATCGGCCTATTGATTACTCATACTTCAAGAAAAGTTTTAATGAAAAAAAAAATGGGGGGTCACCAAAGTTTTTTTCTCGAATTAAATTAGTTTGAAGGGTAATTGGCAGCCATTGTTGCCATAGCAACAACTGTTGATATTTATTTGGTAACAGTTTTTGACCGTCAGACTGCTTAACTATGCATAACATTTAGTTTTATTCTTTTTCCGAATTGTTTATGCACGTGTTTTGGACTCTCAAACTTGTATTTTCTATTTTTCTAGAAACTGGATGGAGCCACCTTAAGCGGTAATTTAATACCTGACGCTGTGCTTTAAATACGCTCAAACATCCCTAATTCTATAGTAGTATGGGACAACAAAGAACGCTTCGTTGTCCTATAGTAGTAGTAGTACAAGCAACAAAGAACGCTTCGTTGTCCTATAGTAGTAGTAGTACAAGCAACAAAGAACGCTTCGTTGTCCTATAGTAGTAGTAGTACATGCAACAAAGAACGCTTCGTTGTCCTATAGTAGTAGTAGTAGTAGTACAAGCAACAAAGAACGCTTCGTTGTCCTATAGTAGTAGTACAACAAAGAACGCTTCGTTGTCCTATAGTAGTAGTACATGCAACAAAGAACGCTTCGTTGTCCTATAGTAGTAGTAGTAGTACAAGCAACAAAGAACGCTTCGTTGTCCTATAGTAGTAGTACAACAAAGAACGCTTCGTTGTCCTATAGTAGTAGTAGTAGTAGTACAAGCAACAAAGAACGCTTCGTTGTCCTATAGTAGTAGTACATGCAACAAAGAAGGCTTCGTTGTCCTATAGTAGTAGTACAACAAAGAACGCTTCGTTGTCCTATAGTAGTAGTACATGAACAAAGAACGCTTCGTTGTCCTATAGTAGTAGTACATGCAACAAAGAAGGCTTCGTTGTCCTATAGTAGTAGTACAACAAAGAACGCTTTGTTCCTGTGCTACATTACTAATATTCTGCACGAAAAAAACGCTTTGTCGTACTTGACGAAATAAAGATAACAGGTCTTACCATTATCTATAGCAAAATGCCGGTTCAAATTACAATTAAGAAAACTAATATTGGGAAGAAATTATAAACAGAGTCGGACAATTATATAATAATGCCAGGTGGCAATTCGATGGTTTATTTTGCAGACATTTAAACGTATCGGTCCTCGAGTTAATTACAGTGAAGAAACCGGCAAAGTTAGTGATGTGGTTGACACAACGAGTCTTTGTTTTGTTTTCAACAACTGCTTTTCTAACTGCAGGTATATCCGCACTAGAGACCAACAATGCTTGCCGCGAAGCTGTTTTTGAACGAGTGAGCGAAGGTAAGTGAGAGGGCAACGTTTGAAAATGAGCTTTTCATTTTTTGAAAAATCCCAGAGCTTTTGACCCGATGACCACCAAATTCGAAACATTTTATCAAGAATGATAAGAAAACGACATTGATCACAAAAGTAATTCGTTTATGGAGTTACAGTAGTCTCGTATGATTATCTTTTAAGATATGTTAGCATATTTTGTTTCTTTTCTAATTGTATAGCTATCAAAAAGAGAATACTTTAATGCAAACACTATCCTCCCCCCAAAATTTCCGAGCCGGTCAAATTTTAAATATTGGAAATTCAGGAAAAACCTTTGCATACAGTAATTGCACGACATCGTAACGTTGTTTACACATCAAATAAAGCAGAAGGGAAACTGTAGGAATTATATACAAAAATAAAATTTAGCAATGCCGAAGCAACTGTGTGGAAACACATCTGCTAAAATATATTTTTTCTTAACAATCATTTTTAATAAATGATAAAGATTTTGAACGTTGTAACGAAACATTTTAAAGTGGCATTACGACGAAAAAATCGTGAATCTAGTATTGATAAGAGTAAACTATAATTTCCAAATGAGGAATACCGGCGTTTTCAGTTTCTCAAAATAGTGTCTCGTTCTCGGGATATTTAAGTTTCTGAAGCATGTAAATTAGGTGGCTCGTGACGACATTTACTCACACAGGCAAGAATAAGATTTAGAAAATGAGTAATATATCTGAAACTATGTTTTATAAGTAGAAATAATTCAAATTTTGTACAAGAATATAGTTATGGGGAAAATGCACTCCAACGTTCACATGTTGTTTCCATGGATACCGTTTGCGAACAGGCGCCTTCCATTTGTAAAATAAAAATGTTATTTTTTTCTCCATAAAACAACTTTTACTGCAATACAATGACATGAATATTTGGAGACACACAGAAATTGTATTTTGAATGTTTCAATCATCATATTCCTTTGAAAAGAAACATAAAATTAATATTTTAATTTGTTAGAAAAAAAGCTCGTGTTTCTAAACGGTTTCCGTAGCAACAACATGATGCGCACAGTGGAGGGTACTTTTATGATAACTATACTTGTGCAAAGTTTGAATTATTTCTACTTCTTGGGGAGCTTTCCATTTACACGGTTAGACCGGTCAGTCCGGTTAAATGGAACACGATTCGTTTGAGGCCTGGGATGATCTGACTGGAAAATTTGGTCCTAATCAAAAGCAAGTTCATTCTGGCCGGACTGACCGCTCCAACCTTGTCAATTGGAAAGCGCCCTTAGTTTCAGATCTAGATATATTACTCATTTTGTAAATCTTATTTTTGCCTGTGTGAGTAAATGACGTCACGAGGCACCTAATTTAAATGTTTCAGAAACTTAAATATCTCGAGAACGAGACGATATTTTGAGAAACTGAAAACACCGGTATTCCTCATTTGGAAATTATAGTTTACTGGCATCAATACTAGATTCACGATTTTTCCCGTCTTGATGTCATACCGATAACAAACAACAAGGTGATTGGTGGATTGTACCGGTATGACGTCAAAGACAATGGGGTACCCATTCTCCTAGAAACGCGGTCATGCTTCAAGAGGACCTAAGAATGTTTCGCTGATAAATTCTTTGCTTTACCTCGAAATTCATATTTTCCTTTACCTAAGTTAGATGATAACCCTTTCAGAAGAAAATATAACTTCAAAAGGTTTAGTTGACCTTTAAGCAAGTTAGGACGACGACGAATTATATACGTTAATAATATATAGGGCAAAATTACTCGAATATGATTGGCTAATGAAGAGGGTATTTTTTTGTAATTCATGGCAAAATTACATGCATTTGATTGGTTCCTTGATCAGCAGTTCTTGCATGCGATGGGTCGCTTGGTTACTTAGCAACAGTTAACCTCTAACCGGGAGCTCAGGGGTGCGAGCCTAGTTGTTAGCCAAGTTTCATGTAGATAGCAATGGTCTATGTACATGCCCGTTATAAGAAAATCGATGCCTGCCGGGCACATACTGGTTTGTGTGGTCAGGGGGGCATGAGAAGAGGACTCCAAAATTAAGCTAGATCAGCTCGTGAGTTAACCTGGTAAAACCTACTGGAAAACGTACAGCATAACTCCGTATATCATGAATTGCTACTGCCAGACTTTTTCAGTGGTGGGGTGTGCCTGCCAGACACCCCCAAGTGCAACCAACATCCACCCACTCCTCCCAATCCCAAATATAGAGCTAGATCTGAGCTCAAACCAAATCCAATGAAAGTGACTGAAAATGTTCAACATAATACTGTATAACATATATGAATGGCCACTGGCAGATGTCAGTCATTCAGTCAAACAAAATTTCAAATTCTCTACAGTACAGTAGCTGTCTCTTATAAGTAATCCCCGTCTTCCTCTGCTGAATCTGAGTCTTCACACCATGCTTCTCCATCTGAATCGCTCACTAGTTCATCAATATTTTCTAGTTCCAATTCAGACTCGCTGTCACTTTCGACATCCATGTCCTCTGCGTTGTTCATGCCATTCGTAAACACGCTGTCTGGTATGCATGGCAGGCCCTTCGAACCAGGTTGGCTTCAAGAGGTTGTCATTCACATACCATCCATAATCAGTTGGTGACAAGCCGTCCTCAGGAGATGCAGTCACGGCATGTGTCCACAGTGCTATAACATACTGCGTTCGTCGAACCTTCATCTCAAGGGTCGGAAGAGAAGGTGGCAGCAAGGCACAGTCGATCCGTTTGATGTTTGCCAGTGGATTTTCTTAAAAGTCAATGAAAGGCATGATTAGAGCTGTTGTGAGGTATTATCATTTTATAATGATGATCATATTAACGGTTCTCGTTCCTTAATTACCTGATCAGATTTGCCAGTCATTTGCATCAGTTTGTTGTATCGTACTTCATTGACATCTTGAATCTTGCTTTGTGCGTACATACGGCAGACGAACTCTGATGCAACATGAAGAGGTTAACGTAGCAGCCAGTCTTGTCCTTCTCAAAAAATCCTGAAAAATCAAGTGCAAATTCTAAATGAAACCATCCATGGTTTCAACTACTGCTTTAAAGTTTACATGTCAATGCATTTTTTCAGACAACTTTCTCTATTTTTAAGTCAAGTTTGGTTGAGTCGTATGGTCTTTAATAGACTAAAATACAAATATTTTGTGCCTACCTGTAAAATGCCGACGTGAAGTTGCATCCAGTGAACGCATGATATCTGGGCAGTGCTCGGGTAAGTCCAGGTTTGCGCTCTTCAAGGACGTCAGCAATGTTGGTCACGTTGATGTACCTCCTGCTGTTTCCCATCCCATAGCCCATTATGATGTTGGCCATGGACCTGACCTCTCGGCATTGCTGTCCAAGGGCACCAATCAATATCACTAAGACATCGGTGCCCTCACTATGACATTGCCTGATGTGATATTAGCGATGTGGAAAGCAATCAGCGTATCGGCTTCTTCATGGTCGCCTTGAAGATGTGATGGGCTGGTTACAGTAATATCAAGGTGCTCGTTAGGGACGTACTGGAAACAACTTTCCATTAAAGATATTCCAGTAATTACCTTTCCTCCATTCTTTCAGGAGAAACGTGGCAAGTTCATTCTTGAATACTCCATTGGTGAGGAGTTTTTTCCCACTCTGTCTGATTTTCTGATCTGGCCCGGCTATTACATATACTGAGTCAACTGCACCCCGTAACTTTCTCTCACTGTCGTTTATGGAGTTCTCCACATATTTGTCCAGGCAAACATGTGTTTCACTAGCCCTCCCTGAACATACCACTGATAGCATGGTCCGAGCAATTCATGCATACGATGCTCCAATAGCTGTTTGCGAGAGGATGGAATGTAGAAGAAGTCCTCCATCATAGACCTGTACATATAACTCCTCGGTATCTCGGCTTTTGGGAAACACTGGTGGCGTGTACTGTTAGCGCGCTGCCTCTCACCAAAAAGTTACATGGACACATGTCGTGACTGCATCTCCTGAGGACGGCTTGTCACCAACTGACTATGGATGGTATGTGAATGGCAACCTCTTGAAGCCAACCTGACAGCTTGTTTACGAATGGCATGAACAACATAGAAGACATGGATGTCGAAAGTGACAGCGAGTCTGAGTTGGAACTAGAAACTATTGATGAACTAGTGAGCGATTCAGATGGAGAAACATGGAGTGTGAAGTCTCAGATTCAGCAGAGGAAGACGGGGATTACTTATAAGAGACAGCAACTGTACTGTAGAGAATTTGAAATTTTGTTTGACTGAATGACAGACATCTGCCAGTGACCATTCATATATGTTATACAGTATTATGTTGAACATTTTCAGTCACTTTCATTGGATTTGGTTTGAGCTCAAATCTAGCTCTACATTTGGGATTGGGAGGAGTGGGTGGATGTTGGTTGCATTTGGGGGTGTTTGGCAGGCACGCCCCACCACTGAAAATGTCTGGCAGTAGCAATTCTTGATATACGGAGTTATGCTGAATGTTTTCCATTAAGTTTTACCAGGTTAACTCACGAGCTGATCTAGCCTAATTTTAGAGTCCTCTTCTCATGCCCCCCTGACTACACAAACCAGTATGTGCCCAGCAGACATCGATTTTCTTATATGGGCATGTACATAGACCATTGCTATCTAGATGAAAATTGGTTAACTTTCCAACTAGGCTCGCACCCCTGGGCTCCTGGTCTAGAGGACGGGCTTTTTTCAACAAATTAATCTGCAAGGTTTTTCGGTCTGAAAATGCATTTTTTGTTAACTTTGAACTAATTTAAACTATTGAATGAGTGTAAACTATTAGTGAAAATGAATACACTAGAAAATTTACGAACTTTTGCCTGTGTTTACAAAAAGAAAGCTACAGGCACAGCGATAGAGCGAGGGAAATTTGGAATGTTGCCGAGCACCAACCGTGATAAGGTACATGTACTTTGACATTTTCTGGACATAACATTGCTCTTGAATAATTTTTCCCGCTATGTTATTACACCTAATCGCACGAGTTCTCGTAAAATTAAGGTTTAATTTCACGAGTGTTTTCAAAATCTTACAAATTACAAATTTGTAAAATTTTGAAAACACTCGTGAAATTAAACCTTAATTTTTCTCGGCCCCATGCGATTACCTAAACAAAGTATGTTTTTCGACATCCAAAAGCTTTAGAGTTCTAAAAGGATTTTGTCGCATAGTTCGAAGTTAAACTCTACAACGGGTTTTGCCGTTTCACGAGTTAACGTCGTCCTGAAGACGTGAAAATGATTGGAATAACGTTGTATGTAGAACGGGCGCGGCGTTAGAATTTCTCTTGGGGGTAAAAATTATTCATTTTCTTTGTGTCGTCCTTGGTCTAATTAACTAGGAAATTGGTGACGTCACAAGCAGGGTAAACCTGATGAAACTACTCCGTGGGTGCCCAAATTTCCACGGAAGGCTTTTTAAATGTTGTGGGTCAATTTAAAATGGAAATAGCGCAACAAAATCGAGTTTCTAGCTCATAATGTCATAAGGTTGGCAAGATAAAAATTTCACTTCACCCTGCTTATGTCGTCACATGCATAATTTTGCATATCGAAAATAATTCCAAGATGGCGGACAGCACGCTGAGTTTGGTCGAAATATTTCCAAAACCAAAACAGATACGGAAAAATTGTAAAAGGTCTTCTTATACCATTTGACGAGTTCTTTCAAATGAGATAAACTTAATTTTTATTGCCAATACCCTTTAAGCTCCCTACCCTAATAACTATATATTGAATTTTCAAATTAAATAGGTGCACCTTTGACAGAAAATATTATTTCCAGTCATCATGTGGGATCCTGGTTTGAATGTGGTATACAGTGTCTTCAACAACAAGAACGCTGTGTTGCATTTAGTCACTTACCTGATAAAAACAATGTTGAAATAAACTGCCAGCTTAGCGACAGCCAAGCCAAGGATGAAGAGGTAATCAATGAATACACGGATGACATGTGGACAACCTACGAAATCAGAGATGTAATATCGGTAAGTTTATAATCAAAATATAGTAAATTAAAGTTGTTGTTTTTTTTACGCAGGATAGGAACGGACAGGGAAGTTTTCTTTGTCTTGTGAGCTCTCGGTCGGAACTAATGACTTTACCACAAAGGAAACTTTCCTGTCCGTTCTGGTCCTGCGGAAGATTTTCCTGAGTGGAAACTAGCCTTAGCGCTGTTATAAAAGCCTATTTGACCACATCACAATAAGGCTGAAATTTGGGATGTTTTCCTCCTGGAAATAAGTACCTTTAATTTTGAAGCTTTGGATTATAATTTTGTTGTTCTCATTTCCTTATATTTGTTCTTATTTGTTGTGTTGTAGTGTTCGCCAGTGCTTTGTTTTTACGATAAACCGTCGACAGGAAAGGTGCATGTATATATGGGTCCATTGCATGGGGTTATAATAATCGGTTAAACAGAATATTGGGTGCGGTTATGACTAAATGAGAACGAAATTTAAATTCCGTCTTAAGGTTGGAAGTACTTTGTTTTGGTTTTAGGAACGGCATCTAGTGGAACTTTTTGTTCCGCTTAGATTTCGGTACTCGCTGCGTTTGTTCCTTTTGAAAAGCAACATATTCAAGCGGAACGTTTCGTTCTCATTTGAATTCGGGAAGGTTTTGTTCCGATATTCAAAAATAGGAACGGGCTTAAATTAAGAACAAATTGTTCCGCATGAGCTAGACCGCTTTAAATAGGACGTCTTTGTTCCTTATTTTAAAGGTTATTTCGTTCCGTTTGTCTCTTCTGAAAACCACGCGCTGTGGCGCACTATGGGGGGTCGTCACAGTGGGCGGTCTAGCTTCAAATAAGGAACAAGTAAAGAAGTTAATATATTCCAAACCACCGGCTACCTTAGCTCGGTAGCCGGTCATTTCCATATGGTAGCAACACGCTCAATAGTTCAGTCAATTTCTGAAATTGCGCATCGTTTCGGTTTACGAGCAAGTACTCGCAATTACTAACTAACTAACACGCAAGCACACAAGCTCGAAATGACATACTGTACTCGGTTATGTCTCAAAAAGTATTTAATTTCTCTTTCCTTGTTAGTGCCAAACGAGTGGGTGTAAGTCCCGATAACACACTCACGCGAGTGTAAATGAATATTATAATAAAATACACTAATAAAACTGATCTCTATATATACATACTACTGTAGAGTACTATAGTATGTATTTCAGAGATACCAAATTAGTTCTTTGATACTTTGGAATCCGTATTAAAATGGAAATTTTGTATTCGAAGTAAGGAGGTCTAAGTTTAAAGTTTTAGTTGTTTTTGTTGTACAAGCTGTCATAAGTATGGTTAAACTCAGAAAACCAGCTCTTAGCTCCAGACGGGACTCGAACCCATCATTGAACCACTGGAACGCAGATGGCAAACAAAAGTTGTTTATAATATTTATACCTGGGAGCAGAAACAACTAGAACTTTAACAACTTCAAGCTGAAAACGCTATACAATTTTATAATTCTTTTTTTTATTTCTACTTTCATCGCAACATTAACGGAAAAAAGGAACTCTGTTTGACGAAGAAGCCTTGTCGAAACGGTGGCCAGTGCATCGCGAACTCGTGTAACCTGAAGGATACAGCTGCAAATGTGACAAAAGACACTATGGAAAACATTGCGAACTGAACAGAAGCAGTATGATGAAATTATATTTATAAGCTATACACTGTACGTAAAGATGATCGCGAATTTATATTCTTTTGTATGCATTTAAACTGGCTTTTCAAACCTCGTTCTTGTATATATAATTGAAAATAACTTTTACACAAGGACAGTGTTGTGAGTAACTTCGTTACAAGTAACTAGTTACAGTCACTATAGTTACATTTTTAAGTAACTGTAACTGAAACTAGTTACTTTTTCTGAAGAAGTAACTGTAACTAGAACTAGTTACTTTTTGAAGAAGTAACTATAACTAGTTACTTTTTTAAAGAACTGTAACTAGTTACAATATTTGGTTTAAAAATGTGATTAGTATAGTTACTGATATTCAGTTGAGGATGTCACGCTTTCTTGATAAAAATAGTTTTGATATAATAATAAAGGTTCATTATGTACACATTTGACTATTTCTGCTTAGTGACAACTATATTTAGGCATTTAGCTGTAAAAACATAATTATGGTACTGGCATCTAAAAACCAGTAATTTCTTTGCTGATTCTAGTAACACGGACAAAGGAATGTAACTAGTTACAAAATTTTTGAAGTAACTTTGTAACTGTAACTAGTTACTTTCTTTTCATTGTAACTTTTATCGGTAACTAGTTACTTTTCTAACGATGTAACTGTAACTGTAACTAGTTACAAAAATTTTGTAACTTTTACAGCACTGCACAAGGACTGTGCAGTGCTGTAAAAGTTATCGGCTGTATGCGATATACAGCCCGACGTTCGAGGGTTTTATCTGACTTATTTCATGATTGAGGAGGTTTTCCAACAAAGTTTTGTCTATTTTTTCCACCTTGGACAAAGATTTTCCTAGTTTTTTCTTCATTTCTTATCTAATTAGTATTCATAGGGCTGTATGCTATATACAGCCCGCGGGACATCAAAGTAAACCGACTCAATCATGAAATAATAGTCATATATTATTCTTATAAGCGGTAGCAATTGCGCATGAGAATGTACATATAGTTAAAGTTCCGTCTACCATCCTTTTCAGCTCATTGATAACTCCTGTTAACGACGGATTTTGGCATCATTTTGGTTTTACGTGGCCTAACGCGGGTGAATGGAATGTTCTTATTGATGGAACACACCGTGTATTGAAAGATTTAAAAAAAGGTGGTATCATTCCAGGGGGAGGAACACTGGTCATTGGTCAAAAACAACCTCAGGTTTTCAAGCTGGATTTATTGGTGAAATCAGTAGACTAAACCTTTGGGACAGAGCTTTAAGCGGAAATGAATTAGAAGCAATGGCTAAGTCCCCTGGCAACGAACGTGGAAACATAATTATGTGGTTTGAAATTATTGATTACGTTGTTGGAGACGTCGTGGAAATCATTCCTTCGAAAGCACACAACACAGGTCAGTGGGTGAAGACCACGCATATATTCTTGGTTTGCACTTGACGTCATGGCGGCCATGTTGGAGGAACTTGAACAAAAGAATCTCATTAGCAACTATTGTATTTAGAGTATGTTTTCCTCCAACATGGCCGCCGTAACTTTGTCTCCTAAATCTCAAGAGATTGATTGCAAACCATCAATACGAGGAACACTTAAATCGCTCAATATACAGAAAAAAGTCATTTTCTTATACTAACAACAATATAATTCTGAATTCAAGAATATATATTGTACCAGGCGCGCAACGAGGGTGGGGGGTGCGACCGTCTCCCTTTTTGGGTAGGATCGATTTCCAGCTATCCCGCGGTCCGAGATAAGGCCAGAAATCGAGCCTACTTTTTAGGGAGTGTGAGGAAATTTTGGAGGTGAAAAGTCACTTCTACTTTGTAGTTTGTACTCTTTCTGACGCCTAAAACATGTGATTTAAAACCTTTATATTTTGTGTCTTCAGAGTTTCTCGAGAGGGGGGGGGGGCATGCCACCGGACCCCCCTAGATTTGTGTTGTCTATTTGGTTCCACTTTTATGAACTGTCTAAGTTTGATTTTGCTACTTTTGCTGAACTTGTGTGAACGACGACCGCGTCGAAATAAAGACTGGTACTAGTAGGTAGCAAACAACATGGTGATTGGTGTTTCTCGAAACTCGAAGTTTGTTCAAAAACCTCGGCTTCGCCTCGGTTTTCAACAAACGTCTCGGTGTTTGGATATCCTGATGAACACTCCTCCTCGTGTATGATATATTACATCTCAACTATGTCTCCATTCGAGCCTCTGTAGCTCAAAGGTTAGATCGTCTACTGATCATGAGAAAGTTATATCCATGTCTGACATCACATATTCCTTTAATTCATATCTTGAAGTATGCATACGCGTGGTATGCACCTATGTATATATGTTTTAGACTTATCTTGTCTATGAAATTAATGCATATATATATATATATATATATATAATAGTTCAAGTAGTCGTTTACAATAGACGTGAAACCCGGAGTAGCAACGTTCATTTTATTAAATAATATATATATATATATATTTATTATATGGCTTTGTAATATCCTGAGTTCTGATATCACAGGTTCTGATTGGTCAACGCACGGTCCGTAAAAATGCGTATCCGGACCACGGTCCGTCTTTTCCCGTATCCGGACCGCTGTCCCGGATGTTGATTTTGCTCGCGTGAATTTCTAAGGTTTCCACACTAAGTTTGATACAATAATTATAATAAACGCTTTATTAACCTCGTTTACTCGGTCTGTACGGGAAAATATCAGACCTCGGTCTTTTTTGTACGAACCTCGCCTGCGGCTCGGTCCGTACTGTCAAGACGTCGGTCTGATATTTTCCCGTACAGACCTTGTTCTCGGTTAATAATCTCTTAATATATATATATGAAACGAAAATCAAGTCTGTCTTATTTGAAAAAACAGTTAAAATGACAAAGTAACATCTTTTACAGTTTTTCGTTTTCGTGCTTCGTTGTTGAGATATTTCAGTTTGTTTGATATGCAAATTAAACAGTTTGACGTCAGACGTGCATAATGAGTTATCGGAGAAGGTCATATAATTATATATTTGCTGTTATCAAACGAAAAGGCATCAAAATCTACATGGTTGTTTTTTGTGCGAGACACACACCTATGTGCTTCCTTCGACTCGATTTGGTTTGATTATAGCAACGGTATATGACCTTCGTTGATAACTCATTATACACATGTGACGTTGAGATGTTTAATTTGCTTATCAATCAAACTGAAATATTAAAACGAGAAACTGCAAAAGATGTTACTCTGTCATTTTAAGTGTTCTTTCAAATAAGACAGAGTTAATTTTCGCTTCGTATATGAGCACTTTAAATATTCATTCGTTTTATAAACATTTATTTCTTTCAGATCAAGGATTAGATTTCGAGCTATCCTTCGAGTCACCTCCAACTGGAAAAGACTATGTGTTATCACCAGGTCCAAAAGACCCGTTTGACCAAATGTCTGTTTGTCTGTGGATCAAGATTTCGTCCAAAAGTATTTTTATTTCTTACAACACAGAAGAAGTCGGACATACTTTTGCTTTCGGTGTTGATTCGAATAAAAAGATGTTTGCATATATCAATGGCAGTTTGATACTTAGGTAGGCTAATGGCGCGTTCTATACATTTATATATAAATCGAATTTGTAGGAATAGTCAAATAGAATTGGGTTTTGTTCTGTCTGTCCACCTATCACTTCACACCACACCACGCCACGCCACACTGCACCACACCCCACTCTACTTCACTCCACCCTACTATACACTGCACTGCCATTGCACTGGCTGCACTCCACTGCACTCCATTCGGCTCCACTCCACCACGTCACACTACACCACACTATACAATGCACTCCACGCCATTCCAATCCATTCCACTCCAATCCACTCTAATGCACTACCCTCATCTGCACTACACTACACTACACTACACTACACTACACTACACTACACTACACCACACAACACTATAATAGTACACTACACCACACCACACCACACCACACCACACCACACCGCACTCCATTCCACCACACCACACCGCACTCCACTCCACCACACTCCACTCCACTGCACCACACTCAGCTGCATTACACTACTGTACTGCACTCTCTACTCCACACTCCACTCCACACGACCCTCCTGCACACGACCCCTCTCCACTGCGCGTAGTTTCACTGCCTGTACTTATACTTCAATTCTCTTTCATATTCTCTAGCACTTCACCGACTGCACACATCACTAATAACTGGTGGCATTTTCTTTGCCTAACGTGGAATGGACAATCTGGAAAAGTATGTTTCTACGAGGGCATACGTCAAGGAGACCCAGTAACCAAGGATACTTTAAAAACGGTGCTTCCAGCAAACGGAAATTTTTTAGTTGGTACGACCAAAGATGCTAATGGTTTATATATTTCATTAGATGGTTTTGTGGGTAAAATGAGTTACCTAAACATCTGGAGTACAGTTCTGCCGAAGGGAGGTATTATAGCTATGACAAGCGGTGGCGAAAACATAAATGGTGATTTTCTATCGTGGCGTAACGTACCGAAGTCAATTGTTGGGTATTTAACCGTTACAAACAAAACAGTTAACCGCTTTCCAGGTACGAATTCATTACCGCAGTAATTTGAACATTTGCGTAGGAAATATGAACTTTTTGTTAACCGAAAGTGCGGTCATTGGGGTGGACAAATCTCTAAGGGATCCGGGGGCATGTTGCTGCAGAAAATTTTGGAATCTAGAGTCCCTGAAACGCCATTTCCTGCACTTTGAGGGGTGATTTTACAGAATTCTGAAGGTTATAAAACGTCATAAAAAATGCACAAAAGAAAACACATTTTAGGGACGATTACGAAATTTCGCCCGAGCCCTAACTACTTCGTATCAGCGGAGGGGATGCGACCGCGTGTACTTTATGTAACCCTTCATGAAATACAATAGTACTGCTGACCGTTCTTGGTTCTCCTACCAACGCCGGAGTGATTATCAGTCGTGAGCGCCACTGACAAATAATATTATAGCCACAATCTTAAAAAGTCTCATTACTACTTCCCCCCCCCCCCCCCCCCCCCCCCCAAATGTTTTCTCCACGGATTTGGGGAAATTAAGAAATCGATCTGGCTTCCACCCCAGTCCACCCCATGGCGCCGCCATTTACGGAAAATAGAGAGTTAAGGTGGCTCCCTACTATTTCTTCAAAAGTAGAAAAAAAAGTTTCAACTTCAGAAAGTGCTCATGAATATTTTGGAAAAGAATGAAACTGGCCTTAAGACCTTAAGATACCCCGGGTTCGGTTTACAGGTACGGGTACCGCCATTTTTGTTTACTCGCAATAGAGACCTTAACATACCCCGGGTTCGATTTACGGGTACGGGTAATGTACCCGTACCCGTAGTCGTATGTACGGGTAGACCATGATCTACCACGGGAAAACGGGTAGATATTACGAGTAAACAAAAATGGCCGTACCCGTAAACCGAACCCGGGTATCTTAAGGTCTCTATCATCTCAAGAATGAAGCAAGGAAACGAAATTCTACGAAAGATGTTACTCTGTCAGTTTATTATAAGTGTTCTTTCAAATGCAATCATAAAAAACTGGGGTGAAATTTCGTTGCATAGGCACTTTAAAGAGGGCTTGTCCAAATGTCATTTAAAGGTCTTCCTTCCTTTGGCATTGTCTTGTGTTTCGAAATTTCAATGGACTCTCTAGTTCTCCGCAAAAGGTAATTGTTTACAGGGGCAAGAAAACACAAAACAATGCTACATCTCCATGACAATGCTATTATCTCTGAAGACGACCCAGGTACACCGTCCGAAAACTCAGATTTTCATAATAAAACATGATGAAAACTACAAAAGTATCTTTAATTATTAATATATCGTCATCCAAAACTTTAAAGAACAATTTAAATATCTCAAATCATTAATAATTCATGAGATAATCAGCCAATTACAATAGCTCATTCAATCACCTGAATGAAGGTGGATACTCCAGTAAAACCCAAGATGTTAGATGAAAACCGGTGTTCATCTAATTCTAAAGATCTCGATTATCTATGCAAAATAACAAGTTGCTGTATGAATAAATTTTACACACACTCACACTCATGAATAAAATCTCATGAGGGTTTATTTTAATTGCATTTTCCAATTGAAATCGCTCGATTGAGATGCTAACAATTCGTTTATCGTGTTTCATCAGGGGAATCCAAACAGTCGAAAACAATAAAACCACATGCATGGCCCTCGTGCTTTCATTGCATGTTTTCTCGTGTTTGGATCCCCTGATGAAAAACTCAAACTCGTTGTTGATATATATCACATAATTTATGTTTTGATGGGAGTTCCTTTTTTCAAAATCTTCAATATATTTTCATTTTTAGGTTATGCTCTTTTGGCAAAGAGAACAAAGTGGTGTAACGATTACGTAACATCGTCCTGTGCACCTCTCTATGCTCGATTTGGCGAAAATAAAGATGGAAGCAAGATGGCTTGGCGTTGCTATTGCGCTGCAGCTCTCGTTCCATCTAAATTTGCCTACTGTATATCCAGTAAAAGTCATCAATACTACACCAGGCATACTGAACTTATTGCCATCGTGAACTAATTTATATAAGGTATTGTTAGTTTTTGTTGTACGAGTGATTATATAAGTTGTATTATTATATGGCTGGGTTTGATTTCCGGTCCGTACGCAAAACGACGCACGCTGATTGGTTCCCGAGAGGTCGGGATTTTACGATATTGACCTCTGGTCTGTGTCTGGGTCAATACGCTTTTTTCTCGGCTCTGCAAGTTTTGGCGCGAACATTTCTCAGTTGATTTGAATACAAATAAAAGAGAACTGGTTATCTTTATTCAAATATTCTGAACAATAAAATGTGTTGGAACATTACTGCTGGTTTTCTTTAAAGCTGTTTATCTAAAAACATGACACAAATAAAAGCCGAACTGGTGTAAACAAGAAGGCCAAGAGCGACATGAAAAAGTTAACAGGTAAGGTAAACAGCATACTCCCAAAACGAAAACAACGCTCGAAGCTTAAAAATAAAGTGAACTAATAGCCATATAATAAATTCCTTATTAACCTCGTTTGCTCGGTCTGTACGGGAAAAAGTATTTGCCCTCGGTTTTATCACACAAACCTCGCTCCTTCGTCGCTCGGTCTGTACGAAAACCTCAGGCAAATACTTTCCCGTACAGACCTCGCACTCGGTTAATAAGTCCTCAATGTACAGAGATAATTCTGAGCTCCAGACAAAACTCGAACCCGCAACCTTCCAAATGGTAGCCAGACTCCAGTGCTGAAAAATGTCCGGCAGCGCCGCTACCAGGAAATTTTTTGTAAAAGTTGCACAATTTTGATGGGCATCACTTTTGATCGAATATCAAGTTTCATGTTTGATGACTCATCTTTCTATATTCTTGCTAGACTTGCTCCAAGTCTGCCTCTTGTTGTTTCGAGACAGGCGGCCATGGGAAGAAAACCCGCGAGCGGAAAACCCGCGGGTGGAGGGAAAAGGGAGGGAGGGAGAGGCAGACTTGTTTCCCTTGCAGAAATTCGAATCATATTATATATTCGGCGCGAAAATTGATTGACAAGTGTGCGGCAGAGATCAGTGATGTACGGTGTCGATTTCACTGTGTTTTCACGCGCTTGCATGGAGGACGAAGAAAGTACCGCGACGAAAGTTCATTCTCGCCTAGATATTTCGCCAAATTCCAAGAATAAGGTTTGTGTTCAGTGCTGTGCATCAGTAGTGAAAGCCGACGTTCGAAGGAAGCTGTTTGGTCCATCGTCCCTAAAAACTAAAGCTTGTTTAAGTTCAGAGATTGTAATCGGAGTAGAACTTGACAGAACATTGCTTTTGACAGAAATTATCTGTCGCAACTGCTTTGACCGAAATGAAACTTTGGTTAAGAAGATAGTTCAGGTCAGAGAAAGATTTGAGTCTACGAAGACAAAGTTGAGCAGTGAAAGATCTAGAGCTACCGCGTACACAAAACGCATGGGGAAAGATTCGTTTGACAATGAGCAAATACGAGGCATATTAATAGCCATTGATTATAATAATATTCTTTGCGAACTAAAAGCCTTGATCAAACGAGGACAGAGTCGTATAAATTCTTGCGCGACTTGCTTTTAGTTAATTCAACGTCGTCTTTATTGTTTGGAGACTGGTGATTACGAGACGGATTTCCACGGGTTTTGTTTTAAGTTATATAACAGCTTTTTCGTTCGCTTGCTTTTCAAACCTCCAGATAGTCCGATAGTCCTCGCGAAGTTGGGGAAGCCACTTGATCATTCATCAACGCGATAAGTGGAACTATCACAAGACAGACCGATCGGGCTTCTTCCACTGTGTTTGATTCGCTCGACGTGAAATCGAAGGCGTAAGGAGCAATTTCAAAGATAAAGCTTTTACCAGATCCCGTAGCCTAGGGGCAGACATAAATACATCGCGTCCGGAAAGATATGCCTCGGCAACTTGCCTCTGCTGATCTCTTATCGTTCTATAACCACATTTATTGGCTCTGTAAATAATAGCATCCTTTATTGATCTCATTTCGGGCTTGATCACTCTGTGTTACTCGGTGTAGTTCACACTGACCTTCACGTGATGTCACCTGATAATCGATTATTTCCGAATGAGCAATAGGCCACGCCTCCGGTTGAAAACTCAACCGGTGAATTTGGCGCGCTGCAAGGGAAACAAGTCTGTCTCTCCCTCCCTCCCTTTTCCCTCCGCCCGCGGGTTTTCCGCTCGCGGGTTTTCTTCCCATGGCCGCCTGTCTCGAAACAACAAGAGGCAGACTTGGAGCAAGTCTATATTCTTGCCAAACCCAGCGGCGATTTGTAAACAATTCGAAAGTGTTTTGAAGGTTTAGTTTCGTATATCCTTGCGCAAATGACGCAACGATTTGTTCTAGAAAACAATGAAATATTTATCATTTCAGTATAGTGTTGCTGTTACAGGCTGCAGCTGTCATTGTGCAATTGCAAGAATGCAAGCTGCTTTTATCTTATTCAACTGTTTCAGCATTTCGATTTTTTGACGCTAGTACTTGTATTACGTAGTATTCAATTGAAAAAGTTCGCTATTTCAAAGTATGTATAGTTACTACATTCAGATAAATTATGGTTTTGAGATACAAACTTGCAAGTCTGGTGGTATCGCAACTTATAAAATTGAAAAATTCTATCGTTAAAGTGTTTATGAAACGAAAATTAAGTTTGTCTTATTTGAAAGTACTTTTAAAATGACAAAGTAACATCTTTTGCCGTTTTTTGTTTCATTGCTTCGTTGTTGAGATATTTCAGTTTGTTTTATATGTGAAACTAACCAGTGACATCACAACGTGCATAATGACTTACTGGGAAAGGTTATATATCTTTGCTATTATTAAACGAAATCAGTTGAGAATGTATACTTTTGTTGTTGTAAGGGAAGAACACACACACAACTGCTTCGAAGTGATTCCGTCTGATAATAGCAAAGATATATAACCTTTCCCGGTAAGTCATTATGCACGTCGTGACGTCACTGGTTAGTTTCGCTTATAAAACAAACTGTGATATCTTAAAAACAAAGTAAGGAAACAAAATACTGCAAAAGGTGTTACTTTGTCATTTTAAAAGTACTTTCAAATAAGACAAACTTAATTTTCGTTTCATAAACACTTTAAGGAAATCGTTAATTTAGTTTAGCAGGAAATATTTATTTTTGGATTTTGCTGCCAGGAAGAAAAATGCTTTATCTAAGACTGCCAGACTCTTTAACAACCTTAGGCCTAGCCTGGTACCCTGGCCCAATCAAAGAATATGGGCCAGGTAACCACTAAAGACTTCTGCTTTCCCATTGGTTGAAATTTCGCGCGTTTTTATTGGCTATGAGTAAAACTGCAATCGTCATAAGTGGATTTAGCCCTGATGACGCGAGAATGAAATTAGTGGTTACCTGGCCCATATTTCTTTTGAAATTGGACCAGCTGGTACCAGGCCACCTTAGACCATGTCCACACTAACCGATATCCGTTTTCGTTTGAAAACGGAGACTTCGTATCGAAAACGTATCAAAAGTGTTCAGTCCACACTACAGTCGCTTGCACCTATTAAGTGAAAACACCACCCGTCAAAACATGTTCTATGTCAACGTCAAACATAAAAGTTTTCCTTGGAAACATATTATGTTTCCCTGTCAATACGTACATGTTTGTGCTCTTAGCCAATCATGTCTTGCCAATCCCAACGGTGTCAATTTCAAAACGGTTAACTTTTGAACATATTTTGAACATGTTTTGACGGGCGGTGCATGTTTCCACTTATATATAGGTGCAAACAACAGTATCGTTTTCGAATCGTTGTTCACACTAAAACGCCGAAACCACCCTGAAACGCATAATATCCGGCTGAGCGTGCGCAATGAAAGGCCGTGAGTGACTGGAATCAAGATCACATGATCGTCGTGACGTCAGCATTTTCACAAAGCTTCGTTTTTGTCGTCCACACTAGTGCAGAAAATCGGCGTCTTCGAATGTCTCCACTCTGGAGAGCGTTTTAAAAAAACTCCATTTTCGGTCACCGAAGTGTGGACGAAATTTAGGCCTAACCGTATCAAAAACGGAGTCAATAGAGATATGCTCTAGAAACTCGGCAAACTTCAAAGCGCCTATAATCAGCTGTGATTTTATGTTGAACCGTACCTTACACCGTGCACATCCTTTGTTTTAGGTTTATTAATATTTAAATAGCACGGCTGAGTGATTGAACTGAAACGTTGCTATTGGATAATTCGTTCATTATACTAACATACAATGGGCTCAGTGAACGTGCACAAAAATGCAGAAAGGCGAACAAAAAGATAGAACAAAGACTTTAGCTGAGTTTCCAGACCATAGTTTGAATGACTATGGTCTACCATCTGAGTTCTAGTGGCTCGATCAATGGTTTATAGAGCATCTGACTATAGCATTCGCAAAGTCGCGGGTTCGAGTCCCACATATAGAGCTCAGAGTTTTATAGAGCTGTGAGTATTAGGCAAAAAAAAAACAACCAACAAGTAAGGTGGAACTTCATTCAAAGACGGTAAATTATAAGTTCTTAAAGTGTCGCTGGTCCTATTTTCAGACTTATATTATTACATTTTAGTCTCATCATATCGGAGGTGTTTTCTTTATATTTCAATGTTAGATCACGTCTAGCAGAAGAAGAGTGAGGCACCCTATTGTTATTTACAAAGGAAAACATGTTACACCTATACTGACGTGCTATAGATATACATATGTAACTGTCTGTACGAAAATAAATTCCAACTATATACAAATGGCATATTTAGTGTTTTAAAAGATTCCTTAGTGTGTGCAGGCTTATCCAATAGAAGTCTAATGGCTCGTTTCTGGAGTTTAGGAGGTTATTACTTTCGAAGGGTCACTACCACTATATATATATATATATATATATATATATATATATATATATATATATATATATATATATACCGGCAATTGCTTGGGTATATATAAATTATACACTTGTTGACTGGCGCCGAGGGAAACATCGAGTTTTAAAGTGTTTATGAAACGAAAATTAAGTTTGTCTTATTTGAAAGTACTTTTGAAATGACAAAGTAACATCTTTTGCTGTTTTTTATTTCCTTGCTTCGTTTATGAGATATTTCAGTTTGTTTTATATGTGAAACTAACCAGTGACATCACAACGTGCACAATGACTTACTGGGAAAGGTTATATATCTTTGCTATTACTAAACGGAATCAGTTGAAAATGTATATTTCTGTTGTTGTAAGGGAAAAACGCACACATAATTGCTTTGAAGTGATTCCGTTTGATAACAGAAAAGATATATAACCTTTCCCAGTAAGTCATTATGCACCTTGTGATGTCACTGGTTAGTTTCACATATAAAACAAACTGAAATATCTCATAAACGAAGCAAGGAAACAAAAAACAGCAAAAAATCTTACTTTGTCATTTCAAAAGTTCTTTCAAATAAGACAAACTTAATTTTCGTTTCATAAACACTTTAAGCCCTAATCAAACAAGGGCGCAAGTCATCGCAAGTTGGCAGTCACAAATTTCTGTGGCGGTCGTTCGAACACCCAAATTAACAAAATAAAGGTTTCATGAGTGTTTTAAACAAGTTTTAACTTTGTCACGGTACATAACATTTTTGGGAAATTATTCAGAGCGGCTGGCTGAGACAGCGTGACTGAACGCGATGACTTGCGTTCTCGTTTGATTCGGGCTTTACAGCCCGAAGGCTTCAATGTCACCCGAGGGCTTTAGCCCGAGGGCGACATTGAATCCTGAGGGATCGTAAAACTCGATGTTTCTCGAGGCAAAAGTCAACAAGCGTTTTGTTATATACCAAAGACTTTTAAAATACAAAATGACTCGAAACTTGCAAAAGGCAAAAAGACTTACCAAAACGCTTAATTGACTTTGTCTTCGTAGTTTCAATTCAACTAAACAAATACACCAAAGAACAGCTTTAAATTTATCCAGGGTTTTTTCCAGACCTTTGAAGATATGTATAGATATTCTTTCCTTTGGAAAATGGACTATTCGAACCAGACAAACTCGAAACAAGCTCTTGTTTTCAAAATGTTCCGAAAAGTCCAAAGTTCTTGATCTGATGCAATAATCGCGTATTCACGTGAACAACGCATGATTAAAGCGACGTCAGAGGGAAACATTGCACTGTTTCCCTCTTCATTGTTGACGTCAGAGGGAAACAGTGCAATGTTTCCCTCGGCAGAAAGAAACATTGAGTTTGTTAAACAACACGTGACCATGATTTGACCAATAGGATTTCATCTTTGGCAAACGAAAGTCTTTGGTATATAACATATATATATATATATATATATGTGTGTGTTCTCACATCTAGATTGTTCATTTGTTCCATCACTGCATACATCACACTACGCGAATTTATTGTAAACTCACCAGTGTGACGTATGCAGTGGGTTATTTGCTTTTATCAAACAAATCTTATTTTCTCAAGAACGAAGTGAGATAAGGAAAACTGTATAAGGTGTTACCTTTATCATTTTAACAGTTCCTCCAAATAAGACAAACTTAATTTCATTTAATAATAAGGTGTTACTCCGAGTGACGAACCATACCGGACAAGTAGAGAAAACTCTACTTCCTGCGTTCGAATCCCAGTCGGGCCAAGTAGAGTTTTCTCTACTTGCCAACTGAGCTACCGGTCAAGTTGGGAGCTGAAGGTCGAATGATAGTACTTTTCTCGAACTTTTTCGAAACAGACTACCGTAAATGTTCGATTTAGCGCCGCTCTCAATTAAGCGCCGCATCCAGAAGCAGGATAATTTAATAAGCGCCGCTCCCGATTAAGCGCCGCACCTTCGAAAAACATGAATCAGCGAAAAAACACAAACCGATACGCTAACATATCAACATATCTTTAATACATCACTGGAAATTCTTTAAACGATTTTTCTACGTGTACGATCTCAAAGTGTGTGTATTTTTCTTTGCGAGCCTGAAGCTGCTCGTCGAGTATTTTGGCCAATCTGTACTCCTTCGATCGTCGAAGATGCCTCTGATCCACAGCTATGGATAGACGACGATGAAGAAGGCGATGACCAGGACGTTGACGTTCTTTTTTGAATTTATTGTGCTATTGGGTATTATGAAAATTATTGGGTTAAATTTATTGGGTTTTTCTATGGATAATTAAAGTTGTGTTATGAGCATTTCGTCAACTTTTTTTAATAAGCGCCGCTCTCGATTTAGTCTCCTTCGCAGCCGTCAGTTCGGGTTCGTTCTCACTCCCCTCAACTACCGGCTGCTTACCCGAGCAGTGAATTCCTTTCCAATTGTTGACCAATCAGAGCCAGACTTCCAATATCTGGAAACCTGACCTCCGACCTTGAGCTGCCATTTCAATGTTTGAAGTTTGAACCAATATTTCGAAAACTATTGCTTAAAATTTAGTAAAAATTTTGCGTAAATGGAATCAATAAGATAATGTTGTAACTGTGAATCGCAATATGAATACATGTACATGAAATAAAGTTAAAAGCGCCACTGCATGGAATATGAAGCTGAATAACATTGAGGTTGCTAGCCAGACATGGCCAGACATCCCCGTAAAATTTATTATCCACTAGATACAGATTTCGCCGACACTTCTAGCTTTTTTAAAACTTTTCGCACAGATTTATTTACACGACCAGCAAGAACATATTCATAATACCATTCTTCGTAAATTTTGTAAAGCTCTGAGCTACAGTAAGCGAAATATTAGCTTTCAAGTAAACTAATTCGGGCAGTCGCTTCAGACACTATAAAACCGTTAACACCTTTGAGCGTTTGTTTACAATCTTCAATTTCTCTCAACGCTCTTACGCTTTACACTGACTGTCACGCTTATTTGTTTGCATAGGCAGCAAGAACATAATCAAAACAATATTCTTCGTAAATTCCGTGAAGTTCTAGGCTAAACTTTTCAAAATACTACAATCTTAGACAAAAGTATTCGGACACAACAACACATTCTTCACTTATAACATTTCATTCTGCTTCCGCGGGTTCTGCTTGAACGATCGATGCCTAGCAATTCCCCCCCCCCCCCCCCTCAATGTTGTTCACTGTATGAAATATAATGTATTTTCACGCATATTTGCCATTTAGATCCGTCAACATTGATTAGGGGGAGGGGTTTTGTTGCTATATGTAAATTTTTGCGTAAACATGAACGTGCGCGTGGCGTGTCCCCATGACTTTTGTCCAAGATTGTAGCTTTCGACTAAACAAATTACACATAACACTGGCCCAGCACGGCTTTAATTATTTAGCACGACAATGGTGTGATTTCATTGGTCCATGTACACAAAGGGAATGGAATGTAGCTCTCGGGTGAGCAGACGTTAGTTTGGGGAGGTAAGCGAGCCATAAGAACGTCTGCGAAGGAGGCTACTCTCGATTAAGCGCGGCACCAAAAGATTGCAAATTTTAATAAGCGCCACGGCGCTAAATCGAACATTTACGGTATAGTTTCTTCAATATCTAGATAACAGTCTACATACATGACGCTTTCGAATGGTTGTTGTCGTAGTGGGACAGTGAACTCGGGTGGAGAATAATAATGTGTTACTCCGAGTGTTATAATAACTTAATTTCATGTATACCTTAAATCAATAGCCATAACCGATTATGTTTATTCTAACGGTTCCTTGGCAACGCGTAAACGCATTCGTCAAATTAAATACGCCCAACTAATTCTATAATAGTATAGGACAACAACAAAGAACGCTTTGTTGTCCTATAGTAGTACATGCAACAAAGAACGCTTCGTTCCTGTGCTACATTACTAATATTCTGCACGAAAAAAGACGCTTTGTCGTACTTGACGAAATAAAGATAACAAGGTCTTACCATTATCTATAGCAAAATGCCGGTTCAAATTACAATTAAAAAACTAATATTGGGTAGAAATTAAAAACCGACACAGACTATTATAATAATGACAGGTGGCAATTCGAGGGTTTATTTTGCATACATTTAAACGTATCAAGTGATAATAAACATATCGGTCCTCGAGTTACAGTGAAGAAACCGGCAAAGTTAGTGATGTGGTTCTCGCAACGAGTCTTTGTTTTATTTTCGACAACTGCCTTTCTAACAGCTGGTATATCCGCAGAGATTGACAACACTTGCCGCCAAGCTGTTTTTGAACGAGTGAGCGAAGGTAAGTAGTGCTTTTCACGCAGAATTATCCCATTTTGAATCAAATTTGAGAAAATGAGCTTTTCATTTTTTTAAAAATCCCTTGAGCTTTTGGCCCAATGACCACCAAATTTATGAAACATTTTATCAAGAATGATTAGAAAACGACATTGATCACAAAAGTAATTCGTTTATGGAGTTACATATAGTCTCGTATGATTATATATGTTCTTTTAATGTTAGCATATTTTGTTTTCTTTGCTAATTGTATATAGCTATCAAAAAGAGAATACTTTACAGAAGGCCCTATATGCAATCCCTATATATCCTCCCCCAAAAATGTCTGAGCCGGTCAAATTTTAAATATTGCATGAAATTCAGGAAAAAAAACTTTGTATACAGTAATTGCATGACATATTGTAACGTTGTTTACATATCAAATGAAATTTGAAAAAAAATATATTAGCAATGCCGAAGCAACTGTGTGAAAAAACGCATCAGCTAACATATATTTTTTCTTAACAATCATTTTTAATAAATGATAAAGATTTTGAACGTTGTAACGAAACATTTTAAACGTTTGTATTTCTAGGTTAGTTTTAACATTAATCATTTATCAGAATCCCCGCCTCTGTTAGAATATTAAAAACGCAACTTGTTATATGCAAACAACTCGTATGCAGAGTTGGAAAAAAGCTGCGGGTATGCGGGTACCACCCGGAGGAAGGTTTACTTTAGTGAGGAAGGTTTAAAGTGAAAACACGTGAAACAACACATTTGGTAATCTGAGAAAGTTACAATTGATCAAGCAAGGTGTCGAGAAGAAATGCGATTTGCAGCAAAACATTGGCTAACCAACAATTATGCAGCACTGGCAGTGGCAGCAGTTACATGTGTGAGATATGTACGCTGATGTCTGCTGTGATGTCTGTATCTTCGCAGCAGTCGAGGGTAGTTAGTAGCTATTGTAGTATGCCAAAGCTTACCTAGGAAAACCTAGAAAACCAAGGTACTGTAAAAGTCACGCAGTATTTATGAACGTTGCAAAACACAAAATTCTCGCTATATATTTTGAGGAAGGTTATCTAAACTTAAAACCCATCCGGAGGAAGGTTGAATACTTTTTCCAACTCTGCTCGTATGTATATCATCCGTTATAATTTGTATACCATTTGTGACGACTCGTGCTGCGTTCGTCCTTTCCACTCGTATATAGCATAGTGTCGTTTACACGGTATACCGGACGAATTCGGAACCGGTCTCGAATTAGTATACGGTTCCGCCTGTTTACATGGAAGACAAATTCGGAACCGTTCTCGAATTAGTACGGTTCCGCCTGTTTAAACGGCGAAATAGGGCGAATTCGAGACTGGTCCCGAATTCGTCCGGTACCGTGTAAACGTAGCCTGATATAGCCAGGAATTGTGTAAAAACTTGCATCATATCCAGAGTGTAAATTTGGTGCAGCGTATTATATGAGTTTGCGGCGAAGGACGAACTCCTCTCAACGAGGTCTTGCATGGGGCATGCTCCCCGAGAAATGTTCAATTCCGTATAAGTCCCCATGCAGAAACGTATTTCCGCCCATTTAAGATAATGTCCAAGTAGTGAAACTGTGAAGCAATGATCGTATTTGAAAAGCACTATAAACGACCGAAAATGAGGCCCCCTCTTCCCAAGATGCCTTCATATGACGCATCGAACTTTACCGCGCATCTCTATATACAATTCACAACTGAGCTTCCCTATAAGAAAATGTATATGAAAGGTGCACTGTTCTATTTGAACCGAATACAATCTTCAACACATCCGGCCAAAAGTAGTCTTTTTCAAATGGCCGTCTAAAATTTACAAAAGCCGTCCAAAAGCCGGCTGAACGGCTAGCAGACTAACGCTTGTATTCCAAAAGCTAAAAAAAACACTTTGTATACAGTAATTGCATGACATATCGTAACGTTGTTTACATATCAAATGAAATTTGAAAAAAAAAATAATAATAGCAATGCCGAAGCAACTGTGTGAAAACACATCTGCTAACATATATTTTTTCTTATCAGTCATTTTTAATAAATGATAAAGATTTTGAACGTTGTAACGAAACATTTTAAACGTTTGTATTTCTAGGTTAGTTTTAACATTAATCATTTATCAGAATCCCCGCCTCTGTTAGAATATTAAAAACGCAACTTGTTATATGCAAACAACTCGTATGTATCATCCGTTATAATTTGTATACCATTTGCAACGACTCGTGCTGCGTTCGTCCTTTCCACTCGTATATAGCATGTCTTTACACGGTACCGGACGAATTCGGAACCGGTCTCGAATTAGTATACGGTTCCGCCTGTTTACACGGAAGACAAATTCGGAACCGTTCTCGAATTAGTACGGTTCCGCCTGTTCAATGGCCTGTTTATACGGCGAAATAGGGCGAATTCGAGACTGGTCCCGAATTCGTCCAGTATCGTGTAAACGTAGCTTGATATAGCCAGGAATTGTAACTTGCATCGTGTCCAGAGTGTAAATTTGGCGCAGCGTATATATATATATATGAGTTTGCGCCTAATAATATAATTATGTATATTCGAATGCGTTTGATTCTATTGTACTCTAGTGTTTCTCATTATTCAGGTCATTGAGTTCTTTAGAATTTTCCTAAATCGTGCATGCATGTATATGTAAACAACCTGTAAACGACTAAAAGGACTGTGAAATCAAGCACTAAGTTCAAACGCTTTTGGAAGTACTATGCTATAAGGGACAAATCAGGATCTTTATGTGCTTTCGAAGTAGACTGACGCATGCTGAATGCAATTTGGCCAATTTCTAGCACCTGTTTACAAACATGCCATAATTTAGAGGAAAGATCAACTTATATTCAACACAAAATTCAGATTTCCGATATTAGCTGGTTTCTCTTTAAGTGCATGCAGTTTTCAACTGGATGAAATAATCATTGAAACTAAATTTACAGGTCCACGAGCAATCGGGTTGGTTTATTCGAAGTATAATTATATCACATCCATTTGAACATGTCATCTTCAGTTTAACCATGATTACAATCTATAAATTATGACTTTTTTGAAAAAGCACTCTAAATAATCGTGAAATTTTATAAATTAGCTTCAATTGTTTTACAATCTGGGAGATTAAAGGTAAACTTTTCATGCCACGTTTGAACATTTTTTAATTTAAATTGTTCTATAGCAATATTAAGTGAAATAGCTAAGAATCAACATGGTTTCTTTATGTATCACCCTACACATTTTCTAACGAAATTTAACATGTAAATTGCATTGTGCAATCGCATGTCCCGAATTTCTCAGAAAAATCATTATAGCAAACATCACGCTATTTATTAATCGCGCAAAACTTAAAATTCCCACCACTTTGAAGATTACTGAGAAGGCTGTAAAAACTTGAAATTTAATTTTCAAAGTCAAGGACTTTCACGTTTTGTACGAAACCTATATATGAGAAGCATTTTTCATTCATTTCTTCTACACGGAAAATCTTGCGGTCAGATTTTTATGAAATTCTTGGTCTACTCTGTACTGTGGTGAACCTCTCCACAAAGTCATATTAAAATCGGAACAATACTTTTCTAGATATCCTGGTGACAGACAAACACAGGTAAAAACAGATTAACCTCCTGGCGAAGGTAATATAGGGAGCTTAAAGGGCAACTATGCGTTTCCAGATTATTCTATTTTCCGTTAAAGTCAGAAAGGTTCAATCTAAAACCGAAGAAATAATTGAAACCAGTCACTCGGTTCCACTTTTATGAACTGCCTAAGTTTGAGTTTTTGCTCCTTTCGTTGAACCCGTGTGAACGACGACCTGGCATTAGAGACTGGTACTAGTACCTTGTGATGTCATACCGGTAACAAACAACAAGGTGATTGGTGGGTTTTACCGGTATGACGTCATAGACAATGGAGTAACCATTCTCCCAAAAACGCGGTCATGCTTCAAGAGGACCTAAGAAGGCTTCGCTGATAAATTATTTTCTTTAGATGATAACCCTTTCAGAAGAAAATATAACTTCAAAAGGTTTAGTTGACCTTTAAGCAAGTTAGGACGACGACGGCAATCAAAAGTTCAGTATCAGCAGAAACTACGAATTATATATACTTAAAGTATGTTTCTCGATATCCAAAAGCTTTAGAGTTCTAAAAGGATTTTGTCGCATAGCTTGAACTTAAACAGCTTTTGCCGTTTCACGAGTTAACGTCGTCCTGAAGGCGTGAAAATGATCGGAATAACGTTGTACGTAGAACGGGCTAAAAATTATTCATTTTCTTTGTTGTGAGAGAAAAATTATATAGTATTAAGAACGTCGTCCTTGACGTTCGCGTGGTATTTGCTTAAAGCTCCCTAATAACTATATATTGATTGTTTCAAATTAAATAGGTGCACCCTCGACAGAAAATATCATTTCCAGTCATCATGTAGGATCTTGGTTTGAATGTGGTATACAGTGTCTTCAACAACAAGAACGTTGTGTTGCATTTAGTTACTTACTTGATAAAAACAATGTTGAAATAAACTGCCAGCTTAGCGATAGCCAAGTCAAGGATGAAGAGGTAATCAATGAATACACAGATGACACGTGGACAACCTACGAGATCAGAGATGTAATACCGGTAAGTTTATAAAGAGATGTAGCATTGGTAAGTTTAGAAAGAGATGTAGTATTGGTAAGTTTAGAAAGAGATGTAGTATTGGTAAGTTTAGAAAGAGATGTAGTATTGGTAAATTTATAAAGAGATGTAGTATTGGTAAGTTTAGAAAGAGATGTATAGTAACGGTAAGTTTAGAAAGAGATGTAGTATTGGTAAGTTTATAAAGAGATGTAGTATTGGTAAGTTTATAAAGAGATGTAGTAACGGTAAGTTTATAAAGAGATGTAGTATTGGTAAGTTTATAAAGAGATGTAGTATTGGTAAGTTTATAAAGAGATGTAGTACCGGTAAGTTTATAAAGAGATGTAGTATTGGTAAGTTTATAAAGAGATGTAGTATTGGTTAGTTTATAAAGAGATGTAGTATTGGTAAGTTTATAAAGAGATGTAGTATTGGTAAGTTTAGAAAGAGATGTAGTATTGGTAAGTTTATAAAGAGATGTAATATTGGTAAGTTTATAAAGAGATGTATATAAGTATTGGTAAGTTTAGAAAGAGATGTAGTATTGGTAAGTTTAGAAAGAGATGTAGTATTGGTAAGTTTATAAAGAGATGTAGTATTGGTAAGTTTAGAAAGAGATGTAGTATTGGTAAGTTTAGAAAGAGATGTAGTATTGGTAAGTTTATAAAGAGATGTAGTATTGATAAGTTTATAAAGAGATGTAGTATTGATAAGTTTATAAAGAGATGTAGTATTGGTAAGTTTAGAAAGAGATGTAGTATTGGTAAGTTTATAAAGAGATGTAGTATTGGTAAGTTTATAAAGAGATGTAGTATTGGTAAGTTTATAAAGAGATGTAGTAACGGTAAGTTTAGAAAGAGATGTAGTATTGGTAAGTTTAGAAAGAGATGTAGTATTGGTAAGTTTAGAAAGAGATGTAGTATTGGTAAGTTTATAAAGAGATGTAGTAACGGTAAGTTTATAAAGAGATGTAGTATTGGTAAGTTTATAAAGAGATGTAGTATTGGTAAGTTTATAAAGAGATGTAGTATTGGTAAGTTTATAAAGAGATGTAGTATTGGTAAGTTTATAAAGAGATGTAGTATTGGTAAGTTTATAAAGAGATGTAGTATTGGTAAGTTTATAAAGAGATGTAGTATTGGTAAGTTTAGAAAGAGATGTAGTATTGGTAAGTTTAGAAAGAGATGTAGTATTGGTAAGTTTATAAAGAGATGTAGTGTTGGTAAGTTTATAAAGAGATGTAGTATTGGTAAGTTTATAAAGAGATGTAGTATTGGTAAGTTTATAAAGAGATGTAGTATTGGTAAGTTTATAAAGAGATGTAGTAACGGTAAGTTTATAAAGAGATGTAGTATTGGTAAGTTTAGAAAGAGATGTAGTATTGGTAAGTTTATAAAGAGATGTAGTATTGGTAAGTTTATAAAGAGATGTAGTATTGGTAAGTTTAGAAAAGATGTAATAACGGTAAGTTTATAAAGAGATGTAGTATCGATAAATTTATAGTAAAAATATAGTAAGTTAACGCTGTTATAAAAGCCTATTTGACCACATCACAATAATTAAGGCTGAAATTTGGGATGTTTTCCTCCTGGAAATAAGTACCTTTAATGTACCTTGAAGCTTTGGATAATAATTTTTGTTCTTGTCGTAAGTTGTTGCTGTTGTTGTTGTCCTTCTTCTTGTTGTTGTTCCTGGTTATTTCTAATTGTTTCTAATTGTTTCTGGTTGTCGTCGTCGTCGTCGTTGTTGTTGTTGTTGTTGTTGTTGTTGTTGCTGTTTCTTGTTTTTTATGTTAAGGTTGTCGTTGTCGTCGTCGTTGTTGTTGTTGTTGTTGTTGTTGTTGTCACTGTTGTTGTCCCTGTTGCTATGGTTTCTATTGTTGACGCTGTTGTTGTCACTAGCACCGTTGTTGTTGTCACACAATTTTATTATTAGTTTTTAACTTTACAAAGGAAATATGTGCAGCAAAAAGCCTTTGCCAAAATGGTGGTCAGTGCATTGCCAATTCATGTGAACCTGAAGGATACAGCTGCAAATGCAACAAGAAGCATTATGGAAGGCACTGCGAAAACGAAAATAGTACGTAAACATTGATTTGAGATATTTTCTCTTTTATCAGATACTGGTTGCTCAACCATATCCGCTACACACGTAAAAACGCACAGTCTGATCAGCTCTGATATCAGATCTGTTCAGAGAAATGTAGCGACCCTTGATACAGCCTGACAGCTACAGAATGTACCAGCGCTGATGTATAAACATTTAGTTAGAATTTCCAACAGACTGCGACAGCTCCGTAGACAACATGACTGTTCAGTCAGTTATATCAAACTGATACAGCACTGACCGTGTCAGACTGTTTATACAGTTTGACAAAATATGTTCTGAACAGCCTGTTGTAGCTGCAGGTATGATACAGATATGATATCATAGGTGTATCATAGCTGATACTGCAACAGGCTGTATCAGGGATCGCTACATTTTTCTGAACAGATCTGATATCATTCTGCATCAGGTCTGACACAGAGTGTGTGTTTTTGCGTGTGTATGTCATGAGCGCGGTTGTATGTATGTGTGTGCTAACAATGTTACGTCAATTACGTGATCAAGGCGACCAATAATCGGCATACTTCAGAAGCCTTATTCGTATTAATGTTTCAAGTGATATGATAACTTGTACGTATACATGTAGTGCATGTGATGTGGTACGTTTGCGGCGAGCTTGGTGTAATGTAACAGACGTTTGGAGGACGTTCGTCGAGCTAAAAGATTTCTGTGCTACAGACAGGGTTCGAACCTGCAACCTTTTAATGACCGGTTAGACGCTCTAAGCCTCTAACCACATCTCATATGCAAACGCTACCACTTAGAAGCACATATGATTATGAATTTGCAACCTTAGCTCTCCATCTGAGCCTCAGCAGCTCAATGGTTAGAGCGTCTAACCGGATATTAGAAGGTTGCGGGCTCGAACGCTGTCTGGGGCTCAGAAATATTTTCATTCATGCAATATTCCCAATAATATATGCCTGCTGAAAATGTCCAGGCACGTTTGTGATTGGTGCAAACCGACAATGGACAAGTTCATGAGTCCAGCCGTGATTTCGGGGGAGGTAAGTACCGGGGCCCAAGATACGGCTGGAAATCGAGCCGAAGTAATTAACGATTACTGTTAATTCTAGGTGAGACGTGAAAGAATATACTGATATATCACAAGATTATCTAGTATTTTCAGTATATGTTTTGGTGAACAATTTACATTGTTCAATCATTATATAAGCCGAATAAATACCAGTATCCGCATGTACGCAATGCGTGCCTATTTTTCCTTCTGTTGATACTATTTTCTATTTTTTTTAGATGATTTTGATCTTTCATTTCGATCCCAAGAACCTGTCCGATCCTACGTGCAGATGGACGCCATCAAAACAGATTTGCATCAATTGACGTTTAGCGTGTGGTTTAAGATAAGCACTGGTTTACAAGAATACCACTTGCTTTCCTATATGGCAAACGGCGTTGCTGGTTATATTGATCTTTACTTTAGTACAAGCAGCAATTCCGGATCTGTTAATACATTTAGAGGGGAAATTGTACAACAAGGCGAGGGGTAAGTCAAAGCCAATGTATACTGTATAGTGTACCGTGCATTGCGTACTGGTTATACTGTGTACTGGTTATACTGTGTTCTGCTTACTGTGTTCTGGTTATACTGTGTACTGGTTATACTGTGTTCTGCTTACTGTGTTCTGGTTATACTGTGTACTGGTTATACTGTGTACTGGTTATACTGTGTACTGGTTATACTGTGTACTGGTTATACTGTGTTCTGGTTATACTGTGTACTGGTTATACTGTGTACTGGTTATACTGTGTACTGGTTATACTGTGTACTGGTTATACTGTGTACTGGTTACTGTGCACTGGTTACTGTTTACTGGTTACTGTGTACTGGTTACTGTGTACTGGTTACTGTGTACTGGTTATTGTGTATTGGTTACTGTGTATTGGTTATCGTGTACTGGTTACTGTGTTCTGGTTCCTGTGTATTAGTTACTGTGTACTCGTTACTGTGTATTGCTTACTGTATACTGGTTACTGTGTATTGCTTACTGTGTACTGGTTACTGTGTATTGGTTACTGTGTATTGGTTACTGTGTATTGGTTACTGTGTATTGGTTACTGTGCACTGGTTACTGTGCACTGGGTACTAATTACTATGTACTGATTACTAGCTAGTTTTAACCGCGAATTCCATCGTTTTCAGCACATGGATAACTCCTGTTAACGACGGATTTTGGCATCATGTTGGTTTTACGTGGACTAGCACGGGTCATTGGAATGTTCTTATTGATGGAACACACCGTGCATTGAGAGGCGGTGTTAAAATCGGAGGTATCATTCCAGGGGGAGGAACACTGGTCATTGGCCAAAAACTAACAACCTCAGGTTTTCAAACTGGATTTATTGGTGAAATCAGTAGACTAAACCTTTGGGATAGAGCTTTGAGCGGAAATGAAATAGAAGCAATGGCTAAGTCCCCTGGAAACGAACGTGGAAACATAATTATGTGGTTCAATATTACTGATTACGTTGTTGGAGATGTTGAAGTAATTGCTCCTTCAAAAGCACAAAACACAGGTCAGCATCATGATTACTGTACATCCAAAAGTTATAACATAGATGTAATTAATATAACGTCGTAAATTCGTCTGATTTGCTACCGTGCATGCTCCATAACTCGATGAAGCACGATAATTTTAAAGGTAATGAGAAACTCATTTTTAATTAGCGAGATAGATCATTTCCCGCTGTTTTGTACCTGATTTTTTGTTATAAAACAAACGGTTCATGGTTTGGCGTGCTCTATCGAGTTGAAAATGCACTTGAGAAGTTGGGAGAGCACTCAAAAATCAAGAGTTGCTCTCGGCTTTCGTCTCAAACATCTCTTACACTTTTTTCGTGCTCTCCCAATTTCCCCACGTGTTCCACTCGGTTACACTTTTATGAACTGTAGACTTGAAATAGAGACTGGTACTAGTAGTACCTTGTGATGTCATACCAGTAACAAACAACAAGGTTATTGGTGGGTTTTACCGGTATGACGTCAACTGAGACAATGGAGTATCCATTCTCCTAGAAACGCGGTCATGCTTCAAGAGAACCTAAGAAGGCTTCGCTGATAAATTCTTCGCTTTACCTCGAAATTCATATTTTTCTTTACTTTTGCTAAGTGAGAAAAAAGGTTTAGTTGACCTTTAAAGTATGCAAACTGCGTATACACCTATAGATTATATATGCAAGGGTTCGTATATGAATAAACTCTTGGGGTTCTTTCAGATCAAGGATTAGATTTCGAGCTATCATTCGAGTCACCTCCAAGTGGAAAAGACTATGTGTTCTCACCAGGACCAAAAGACCCGTTTGACCAAATGTCTGTTTGTTTGTGGATCAAGACTTTGTCCAAAAGTATTTTTATTTCTTACAATACAGAAGAAGAAGTCGGTCATACTTTTGCCTTTGGTGTTGATTCGGATAAAAAGATGTTTGCATATATCAATGGCAATTTGATACTTAGGTAGGCTAATAATGCGTTCTCTAGATCGTTTTCACTCACGTGATCGGTGGCCGCATTGGGGTGGTGAAACAATACGAAATATTTGAATAAGAATAGAGTTAAATTCCCATACGGTAAAGATGGTACACCGATATGGCCGCCATTTCATTGTTTTGGTACACCAATATGGCCGCCGTGACGTCAGATGAAAACGATCTATAGATGGACCATTATGATAGTTAAGGCGGAAATTGCATTTTCAGCATAAATTATTTCTAATTAGAATTGCATATGTAATTGTTGTTGTTGTTCTTATTGTTAGTGGTGGTGGTGTTGGTGGTGCTGTTGTCGTTGTTGTTGCTATTAGTGTTCAAGTGTTGTTGTTGTTCCTGTCCTTGTTGCCAATGTTGTTGTTGTCGTTGCTGTCGTCGTGGTTGTTTTTGTTTCTGTCTTCGTTTTTGTTGTTGTTGTTGTTGTTGTTGTTGTTGTTGTTGTTCCTGTCGTCGCCGCCATTGTTGTTGTTGCTGCAGCCGTCGCCATTGTTGTTGTTTTTGTTGTAGTCGTTGTTTCTATATAAAATGTTACCAGAATATACAGGATTCCACCTTTTTGCCGAATACCGATAACCGCAGGATCACTCTTTCATTTCCGTATTTTGCCATTGTCTAATTTATTATTTTTGTTTTTTTCTTAGCACCTCACCGAATGCATACATAATTAATAACCAATGGCATTATCTTTGCTCCACTTGGAATGGGCAATCTGGCAATGTATGGTTTTACTATGATGGTGTGGCCCAAGGAGTTCGAGTAACGAAGGATACTTTAAAAACGGTGCTCCCAGGAAGAGGAAGTTTTTTGGTTGGTGCGACCAAAGATAGTAATGGTTCATATGTTTCATCGGATGGCTTTGTGGGTAAAATAAGTTATGTTAACGTCTGGAGTACAATTCTGAGCCGAGAGAATATTGCGCCTCTGACAAGTGGTGGTGTAAACATAAATGGCGATTTCTTAGCATGGAGAGATGTGCCAAAGGCCATTGTGGGGAATTTGACCATCAACACCAAGACAGTCATCCGTTTCCCAGGTGAGAAACGGAATCGTTAAGTTTATACCATGTTCATGTATATTACAGAATGTGCACAAGGAAAAACCCATAAAGAAATAGGCTAAAAAGCAATAAGAGTCAACCCCTAACCCTGACCCTACAAATTTAATGAAAAAAAAAACAAAGAAAAAGAAAATTAAATGAAACAAAAAAAAAGAGCGGTACCGGCCCTTTTTGGCGTCAAAAACGTCGCTTGTATTTTCGTTCCTAGAGCCAACGATTCTGTGTCCGTGGCGTACGATTCCGCGGGCTAGCGTACGAATTCCACAAAATGTGACACCCAGAATATAAAGCAAGCTAACGTGCACCGGCTACTCGTCAGGGCACCGCAATTAAATGGAAAATAACAATATTTTATTGAGACCGGCTGCCAATCAAATAGTCACTTTTAAAGGCTGTTTTACTTGGGGTGCCGGGACGGGACAAGGGAGCCGGGACTGGACAAGTAAGCGGGACGGGACGTTTTTCATCCGGGGTTTATATGAGAATGTTTTCAGGCGGGACAATTGCGACCGAGACGTTTCACAACACAGCTAGAAAGTCGTAAAAACCACAGAATAACAGAGATATAAATAGAATTTGACGTATTATGAAGAGCTGCTGTCCTCCTACTAGCCGTTATCACTCATTTGTATCGAATAAACAGCTTAAGAATCAAAATAAATACTGAAACGGTATCCGTCATATCGTCCTGGAGCATTTATATGGCGAGAAATGTCTCTCTCAAGCCGGGATCTCGGTTAGGCGGGACGGGACAAAAACGAACCGGCAAACACATTCTTCATATAAAGGAAATGAGATAAATAAATGAAAAATATAGTAGCGATAAGCCGATAAGATCCCGCCTAACCTCCCGTCCCGCCTTCCACGTAAACAGACCCTAAGTAGTCACTCAATTTTTAATGCCTTTTATTAATTTCCACCTTTAGTACACTTCCAGATTCACACGTTAGTTATTAAAGTGCCTATGAAACGAAAATTAAGTCTGTCATATCTGAAAGAACACTTAAAATGATAGACTAACATCTTTTGAAGTTTTTCGTTTCCTTGCTTCGTTCTTGAGATATTTCAGTTTGTTTGATGTGCAAATTAAACATTTTAACGTCACATGTGCATAATGAGTTATTGAAAAAAGTTATATATCTTTGCTGTTATCAAACCAAAATAATTTGAAGGAAGCATGCGCGTGTGTTTCGCCCAGAACACTAAAGATGTAGATTTTCAACAGCAAACTTAAGATATATAACGTTTGCGATAACTCGTTTTGCACGTGTGACGTCAAAATGTTTAATTTGCATATCAAACAAACTGAAATATCTCAAGAACAAAGCAAGGAAACGAAAAACTGCAAAAGGTGTTACTCTATCATTTTAAGTGTTCTTTCAAATAAAACAAACTTAATTTTCGTTTCATAGGCACTTTAAAAATATACATGTACTTACTTTTTTAGGGTACAGTCTTTTGGCAAAAAGATCAAAGTGGTGCAATGATCACGTTTCGACTTCGTGTGGCACTCTCTATGCTCGATTTGGTGAACATTATCCTGGAAAACAGATGGCTTGGCGTTGCTATTGTGCGTCATCACTTCATGCTTCTAAATATACATACAATTTTGCTGAAAAGAAAACTACTTACTACAGTAAACATGCAGAACTCATCGCCATTGTCGACTGACTCCATCGTGAAAATGATGGGATTCTTTAATCGAGTCGAGTTTATAAAGAATTGAAAACAAGAAAGATTAAAGTGCATATGACACGAAAATGAAGTTTGCCTTATTTGAAAGAACACTTAAAATGACAAAGCAACAGTCTTTTCCAGTTTTTGGTTTACTTGCTTTGTTCTTGAGATATTTCAGTTTGTTTGATATGTAAATGTCACATGGTGTGTGCATAACGACTTATCAGAGAAGGTTATTATATCTTCGCTATTATGAATAACACACAAAATCACTTGACAGATGAGATACACACGCACTAGCCTGTGTCACAGCCCTAACTCGGTAAGAGTAAGGTCTGTGAACACTCGAGCGATTGCTTGTTCCTGCCGGGAGAAGACTAGGGACGATATTAGAGTTAAATATGTTAATTATTATCATGCAACGCGATCAAATCCGCCGAAATAACATAGGTATATTACAAACCAACTACTGACTCTCGGTTTACCTTGTATTTGTCGCTTTAAACATGTAAAAGTGGGTATAATGACCACAAAACTACGTCATTATTTTTAAGGTGACAAATTATTTCCCCAAAACTTGGGATTTAATTTATGCCAGAGTGGCCAGAACAAGCAATCCCTCGTGTTTTAGGGCTGTGATACAGGCTACATATGCACATGCTTCCTTCAAATTAAATTTAGTTTGATAATAGTAGTAAATTAAATTTAGTTTGATAATAGTCTGATATTCTCCGATATAAGTCATTATGCACGTGTACGTCACACCATGTGACATTTCCATATCAAACAAACTGAGATATCTCAGAAACGAAGCAAGATAACCAAAAACTGCAAAAGATGTTAGCTTGTCATTTTCAGTGTTTTTTGAAATAGAACAAACGTAATTTTCGTGTCATAGGCACTCTAAATTTAGTCACATCTCGGTCAAAATTACATAGACCCTTATGCACCTATAATTTGTTTCCACCATCTAGGTGGGTGGAACTTAAAAAGAAGTCTATAGGTCAACTTATAGGATCCTATAGGTCTCTATATGCAATTGGAACGCTTCTTGAAGGCAACCTGTATGAAAATTGAATACAACCCTAGGCGATCAACCTAGAAATCTCTATAGGCTTCGAAGGTTTCTATAGGCAATTGGATTTATAGGCACATATAGACCTGGGGGGTACTCTCGTATATAAGGGATACGAGTATGTGCCACCCTATAGGGAATGGTTTTTGAGCTCCGGGTTCTGGGATAGGATACACAAACTGTCTATTTTGGTCTGGAATAGGGTGCCTATTTTGGTCTGAGATAGGGTATGGATGCCGATCACACTCACCCTGATTCACAATGTGTCATTCAGCGGAGGCTAGTAAACAACTTCAATGACTCGGACGTATAACTCACTTTGAAAATGATCTTTTTAACATCAATTATCATGTGGAATGTGTTGGATTGTATAAACATTACACGGTTCTTTTAAATACCTCTAGTGTATCTAGTTAGAAGGTACACATATACTTATTGTAATATTTAGTTTAGATCTGGGATAGGGTATATGGAGGATTTTGAGGTCACAGTGGCACACCCCTACCCAAATATTGCCAGAGTACACCCTCTCCCCCACTGGAGATCAGGACACAGACTTTTTTATAACAGGGAGAGCTATCATAAAAAATTGGACAAAGGATTCATGGCCTGATGATAGACAGTCATTTGACTTGAAAAGTTTGACTTATTATAATATTAAAATTTTTTTGCACAAAAACTACATTAATAAAGACTGGCCGTCTGTTCACACACAAAATAGAATTCTTCATCCCACCGGCTATTCTGTAAGTTTTTCTAGTCTATTTTGAATGTACCATATTTGCAGTTTTTTCAACATATCATATTTGTAGATTTTCAAGGATTTTGAGAAGGTTTGCTTGTGAATATTGTAATTTGTAAAGATGTATCTTTTTAAACTTCTGTGATAACTGTTTTTCTGTGAAATTATTATACTATTACTGTATTAAAATAATAATTATTATTATTAATTAATAATTATTATTATTAATAATTATTACTACTAATTTTTAGCAATAAATAACGGTGTTACCACAAATTCTCACTTCTCTTACAATTTGTCACCATATGGTTTTAGCTATTATTTTAGTGGTTTGCAGTTAACTGACGACCATTCGGTGGGAAACTTTGAAATGTCCGCATCGAATACGGTTGTCAAAGAATGTAGAGCGCTTTTTGGAGCAATTTAATTGGCAATGATTTCTCAAATGCAGAACTTTATGTTCCTAAGTGAAACGGAAAAGTGGTTGCGGTTAAAATTGCCAAAATAGAACAGATTTTGAAACTTCAGACCCCCTATAACAGGGTCCCCATGCAAACATTCAAAGAATTAATATACTAAATATTGTTTATTATAAGTTATTATTATTATTAATTAATATAATAATAATAATAAATATAATATATTAATATAATAATTAATTAATTAATTATATCCCAACTCACTCATGTTTGCATCAGGCTATATAATACGGGTGGCCATTTTCTATTTCAATAATTAATTAATTAATTAATATACTATATTATATTATATTATTGTTATTATAAGTTACTGTTATTGTTATAAAAGAAGAGAGGGGCCCTGGGGGAACTATTAATTTATTACTGTAAGATATAGTAACGTTTCGAGCATAGCCTGAGCATTAGCTATGCTTTGCATAGCCTGATATAAACATGGTAATTGACCAATCACAGCGTGCGTAAGACACAACCTATTTTATAAATATATTTCTAAAATTCATTAATAAATCATGAGGAAAACACAAAGAAAAATCATGAGCGTATCGGATCTATATATGTGATGTAGACTCGCTCTAAGTTTCTCGCTGGTTTTTAACGGCTGAGATAAGCTTAATTTTCAAAATTACTACGCCAATGAACGTATGAAGTGATTCTTTTTAGAAGCCATTTAAAAACCTTGCAGTACGGGCTTTATCGGCTCTAAAGCCCTCCTGCGCGGTTTATAAATATTACATATATATTATATGTGAAATTTAAATATATATATGGTGAAATTCATTCAGATTGTTCCAAGCTACACTGATGAGCTGTTGTACAGCGAAACACCGTGTCTGTAGATTGAACTATATATATATATATATAGTTTTACCTTAAAGTCTTAGCTACCAGAGGTTTCACCCTAAATGGGATCATCAGGCGACCATTTAGGGTGAAACCTCTGGTAGCGAAGACTTTAAGGTAAAACTATACTTCATACTTTGTATTTTGCTCTATCTATATATGGTATTGAGCACTCTCTAACATTTCGTGAACCAAAACTCACTTATATATATATATATATATATATACAACCTATATTTCGATTTGTGTTTCACTGCCTAATCAGCACACTACTTTGACCACATTTCACTGACCACTGACTGCATTGATTTATTATATGGATTCACACTTCACAGTTCATATTTCGTGAAGGACGGTGTTCTTCTATGTCGAAAAAATCTCGTTGTCTGTCAAACAAATAATTTGTGCTCTTGGCCAGTGCCCAGTGGCCACCCTAAAACGACGTACGAAGGACCTTCGCTCGAAACGTTAAACTCCTACGTTCTCTGTTTCGGCAGTATATCTAACCATACTATATTTCGATTGTTGTTTCAACACTATAAAACGACGTAGCCACGACGCCCTGTAAAACCCCAGAGGTAAAATCATATTTCAGAATCATTCTCAATGCCCGAAACTGAAGGGAAAATTTCATGATTTTTAGTTGAAGTATTCTCTGTATCTTTTACAACCCCATTAACGAATTCCTGAAGAAAAAGACTTAAACTTACCTCGAAATCATTTAAGACTATTTCTCGCATCTTTTTAGCGCTTCTTTGTCTTCCCAAAAGCGTCAAATGCCCACTGTTTCGTGTGCACGTGTGTTTGGTTCGCCGCCATTTTTCAAATTTAAAAATATTAAATAGCTCAACTTCAAAACTTCATGTAATATAGCATGAAGTTCTTACGTCATTATAAATGGACGTCGTAGCTTTATTCCATAGAAATAATAGACCTAGAATGCGTGCTCTGTCACGTGACAGGTGTCCAAATTAAATTTATTTTGCCCTTATAGATCCGCCATTTTGAATTTTGCAAGGGGTGGGATATATATACAACAAAGATCGCCTCTCAAAATAAAGAATTGGAGGACGGTTTCAGGGATAAATTGGATACATGCATGACAACAAATCAGCCACATACACATTAGCATAAAATAAAACAATTTGCAAGACACTTGCTTTGTTAAACGTACAAAAAACTATAAGTTCAAAATTATATTTCGATCAATTCACCACAATTACAAAAAGCAACAAAAAGATAGGCTCATGCTAAACTTGAAACTCAGAAATTGTCTGCATCAAAGGAAGCCCGTTTAAAAGAAAATAAAATAATCAAATACGTAATGGAAACTAAGAGAAAATCTTAAGAAAAACACGGATTTAAGATGTCAATATAAATAGATGTCGAAAAGACTGATGTATAAAAAGTATGACAGGTGCATAAACATATTTTATATTTCAAAAATCACAAGCTAGAATCCCTATTAGATTGGATAAAAAAGAACAAAACACTTACTGGATTAATCCTCCACATTCAGTATAAATCACATACAGATTGGCAAGTGGGAATCATTAAAATATATATAATGTAAAACAGTAAAAACACTAAAACCATTCGACATTCGTATTAAAAGGCCACAATCGTCGCCATTTCTACATCCAGAGTTTGATGTTCGAAATGTTTTGGCGAAGGATATTGCACTTCACATGCCTTTATCTTTAAATTCACTAATCCAGTAAATTTCCCGGCGTAACAAACAAAGAAATTCAGTGCTGAAATACATCCATCGTCCACTCCACACCAGTTATCAACCGCGGCCGTGTAAAAAACTGTTAAAAAGTCCTAGGGCGAGTTCCTTTTGCCCTTATAAATCCGCCATTTTGTGGCGACAATTTTTTGACTGACAGGAGATAGGAGCCCGCATTCTAGGTATATTATTTCTATGCTTTATTCCCAGCATTGATCCCGCAAAAATATCTTTGCTCGAGTGGAAAAAGATCGTAAGGGAACATTCAGTAAAACAAAAATATTTCTGAACGTCTACTAACACTTACTCACATAAATAAATCCGCACATTATTATGTAATATATCATACACGATAAGCAGTGCTGTGAGTAACTTCGTTACAAGTAACTAGTTACAGTAACTAGTTACATTTTTAAGTAAACTGTAACTGAAACTAGCTTTTTCTGAAGAAGTAACTGTAACTATAACTAGTTACTTTTTGAAGAAGTAACTATAACTAGTTACTTTTTTAAAGAACTGTAACTAGTTACAATATTTGGTTTAAAAATGTGACTATAGTTACTGATATTCAGTTGAGGAGTCATTCTTTCTTGATAAAAATTGTTTTGATATAATAATAAAGGTACATTATGTACACATTTGACTATTTCTGCTTAGTGACAACTATATTTAGCTGTAAAAACATAATTATGGTATTAGTATCTAAAAACTAGTAATTTCTTTGTTGATTCTAGTAACACGGACAAACGATTAATGTAACTTTGTAACTAGTTACAAAATTTTTGAAGTAACTTTGTAACTGTAACTAGTTACTTTCTTTTCATTGTAACTTTTATCGGTAACTAGTTACTTTTCTAACGATGTAACTGTAACTAGTTACAAAAATTATGTAACTTTTACAGCACTGACGATAAGGAGTGTTTGATCCATGATATCAGGCACCGAGAAGTGTGTTGAAAACCCAAGGCGAAGTCGTGAGGTTTGTTAACTTCGAGGTGTTTTGATATCAGATCAAACACAAGTTTCGAGTGTATGATATAGATTCTCAAACAAAGCAGTATTTTAAGAGAAAATTGAGGTGAAAGTTGGCTTAATTCATGCAAGTGTTTCATCACATATCGAAATCTGTCTGAATAGTCTGGACATTTCTAAATCTCCTGGTCCCGACGGTATTCATGCTCGTTTATTGAAGGAATGTTGTAAAGAAATTGCACCTGACTTTATGCAGCCTTTTCAATAAATCGTTAATCACCTGTGAAGTGCCAAATGAATGGAAAAGAGCTAACATTACGCCAGTGTTTAAACAGGGTGATAACGAACCGGCTGAAAATTACAGACAAATATCTCTATTATCCATTGTGCCAAATGTTATGGAACGCTGCGTGTTTAACCGCATTTATCCACCTTTTCGTGAGTTAATAAATTCTTCGCAACACGGGTTCTTACGTAAGCGATCATGTATTTCACAGTTGCTTGGTGTTTTGCATGAGATTGGAAAAAGCCTGGATAACAACATTCAAGTAGACATGATATACCTAGATGTTGCAAAAGCATTTGACTCAGTGGACCATAACATTTTGGTATGCAAATTAAGATCATTTGGTGTCAGTGGAAATTTGTTAGTGTGGTTTGAGAGTTATTTAACAGAACGCAGTGTAACGTGCCGAGCTTTGGAGAACACTCCTTTTATTTACAAACTTAGTTACATGCAACCTTCGCTCTCTACGGTCACATACACACTGCCTCACCTAACACCAGGTCAATTAGTCTCCTGGGCTTTGTCCGGAAACTCCACCTTACATTGTTCTTTGTCTATTGTCCTTTGTCTTAATAGTGAATAACTGAACTTACATATAACTTGTTACACCATTACCTAACTTTATGTTCTTGCCCTCAAGAACATGTTATTCAAAATCTAAAAATGTAAAATTAATAAACTATCTGTACAATATTCAATAATTGGTATAATACTAATTAACTAATTAGCGACTACATTTCTTTGGTGACTTACGGCGCAACACATCCGTACCGATCAGGCGGTTGTACATTTTGCCTGAGATTCCTAGGCCTAACCCGTTGGAACTGGGGAGCATTATCACAGTGAGGTTGAATTTCAGTCGTTGGCATATTGTAAACCACCTGATTGTCCCCGGTTTCTCTCGCGGGACAGACAACGTTACCGCTGCCAAATGGCACATAGCTGCGCTTCAGCTGATCATGGTGAACGACAGTAACCTTTCCGTTTGTTGATTTTATCTTATAATCAACGCCTAAGCGACCAACAACTTCGTATGGTCCAATCCATTTGGCCCCACACTTCCACCTTTTCGGTCTTTGCAAGTACACAGTCTCACCTGGCACAAATGGACACCACGCCTGAGTTTTCTCTTCGTTACCCTTTCGTTGTTTCTCCCTTGCCTTTTCTAAATTATCCCTAGCTACCTGCCTGACTTCTTTAAATACCTTCCTAATCGACTGCACATATTCTGATTGAGTGCTTGGATCTTTAAGTGGCAGCCCCAGCTCTAATTCCAATGGCATTCTAGGTGAACGTCCAAAAACTACCTGGTATGGTGACAATTGCAGCGATTCCTGCTGGCTTGTATTGTGAGCGAATACAACTGAATCTAGCCACAAGTCCCAATCGCTTCCATGTTTTGCTGAAAATGCCGCTAGCATATCTTGCAGAGTCCTATTCTGTCGCTCTACCTGACCGTCACATCTAGGATGGTAAGCCGTTGTACGAGTTTTGGTTATCCCCATCACATCATTCATGCATTAAATTGCTTTCAAAGTTTGCACCTTGGTCGGAATGCAAGACAACCGGTGGACCAAATCGACTAAAAACTTTCTCAACCAAAATCTTAGCTACCGTAACTGCTTTTTGGTCTCTTGTCGGAAACGCCTCGCACCATTTTGTAAAATGGTCCATCAGAACTAATATGTGCCGGTTACCCCTAGCAGTTTCTGGGAGTGGACCCATGTAATCTATGGCCCAAAATGTGAACGGTTCGCTTACTTCTATACTCTTCAGAGGGGCTTTGCCGTTGTTAGCCGCCGGTGTTTTCCTCTGCGTGCATGCAGTGCATTGACGAATATGGTCTTCGACGGACTCGCGCATACCTGGCCAGAAAAATCTTTTCCTGACACGTTCAAGAGTTTTAGTAACGCCTAGATGTCCGGCAAACGGGCTATCATGAGTGCCCTTGAGAATTTCTATTTCTAATGCTTTAGGGACAACAACAACTGGATCTGGATGCGTATTTTTGGCTTTTAATGATCGATAAAGTAAACCCTGGCGAACAAACAACTTATCATAATGGTACCAAAATGCTTTTAGCCTTGTATCATGACTCCATGCGGATAGTTTTGGTTTTGGTTTGCCGTTTGTTTTGAACTCGACTATCTTAGAGATAATTGGGTCCTCTTCCTGAGCCTTTTTTAAATTAAGCGTTGGGTTGACAGTTATGGCGCAATTACCGTTCTCTTGGACAGAGTCTTCGTCGCCTGGCTCGATCTTAGCGCGCTCAAGATCCACTATCGGGTCCTTGTGAGGCGCTATGAGGCGAGAAAGGGCATCCGCGTTATTATGGAGCTTACCCGGCTTATGAATAATCGAAAACTGAAATTCTTGTAACTCCATGACCCACCGCTCTAACCGTCCTTTCAAGTCCATGGTGTGGAGCCATTTCAATGCGCTGTGGTCTGTGATTACCTTAAATGGCCGACCTAATAAGTAAATACGAAAAGTGCGAACACCAAATATAACCGCAAATGCTTCTTTTTCTGTTGTACAGTATTTTCTTTCTCGAGGAGAAAGGACTTTAGACGCATATGCTACCGGCCGTTCTGTACCGTTGTCATCAAGTTGTGACAATACCGCACCTAGTCCAGTGTCTGACGCGTCTGTTTGCAAAATAAATTCCCTGTCAAATTTAGGATAAATTAACACCGGTGCACAACACAAAGAATTCTGAAGTTCTGTAAAAGCATTCTGGCATTCTTGCGTCCATTCGAACTTCTTCGCGCTTTCTTTAGTTGTCAGTTTTGTCAGTGGCGCAGACATGTTGGCATAATTCTTTATAAAACGGCGATAGTAACCTGTCAGACCTAGAAAACTTCGGACGTCTTTTACACAGCGAGGGACAGGGATTTGTTTTATCGCTTCGACTTTCGAAAGAACTGGGCTAACACCTTCTTTGGATATCATGTGCCCTAAATAGTGAACCTGCTGGGCGGCGATCGTGCATTTCGACAGGTTTAGTCGAAGGTTGTACTCTTGGAAACGAGACAAAACCGTTCTTAATCTATCACAGTGCTCTGTAATAGTGCTACTAAAAACTATCACGTCGTCTAAATAGCAAAGGCAAATACTGTAGGTAAGACCCGCTAAAACTAGCGCCATGGCGCGTTGGAATGTTGCAGGTGCGGTCGCTAATCCAAAAGGCATTCGATTGAACTCATACAGGCCATTATGCGTTACAAAAGCCGTTTTTTCGCGATCGTCTGGGTGGACTGGAATTTGCCAATAACCACTTTTCAGGTCAAGGGTTGTAAAGTATTTGGCGTTACCAACTGAATCTAATAAGTCGTCTACCCTGGGCAACGGATGTGCGTCATTGCGTGTAATGTTATTCAGTTTACGATAGTCAACGCAAAAGCGAATTTCACCCGATTTTTTTCGGACTAAGACGACAGGACTTGACCACGGACTGGTACTGGAACGTATGATTCCCTGGTCTAACATATCCGCAATTTGTTGGTCTGCTTCATCCCTAAATGCATATGGCACTCGCCTGGGGCGCTGCTTTATAGGTTGATTATTACCCGTGTCAATCCTGTGATGCACTAGATTTGTCTGACTAATTGTGTCGCTAAAAACTTCCCTAAAATCAGTTAACACTTTTTTTAGCTGTTCTTTATCTTCACTGCTTAATTCTGGATCTAAGTTTGCATCGATTTTTGCTGTAAGGTTATCCGCTTCTACTGAACTACAGCGAATACTATCTGAATTGTCGTCTGTAACATTCGCGGGTTCAATTAAAGGACAAAATTCCGCCAATTTGCAACCTTTAGTTAACTCTACGGCCTCACTAGATGTATTGGCGATTCGTATTGGCACACTCTTACCTACTGGTGTAACGACTAAATGAGCCACATGCAAACCTTTTAGATGAGCAACACTTGCAGAACGACAAGATGATACCATGCCAACCTGTAACACATCTTTCGTCTGTACCTTACCTTCAACAATCATTTCCGTCCGAGCCGGAATTGCCACTCCTTCGCCCAAGATTACTTTCTTAACACCTTTCAACTGAGACTGCACAAGCAAAGCACTTCTCCCGCGAGAGTCTTTTGGGGGAGTTTTTGGTGGATTTACATGAGAAGTCACAACGCCATTCGATTGTACCCTCACTGCTGGATGCTCCGCCTGTATCGGGGTTTTCCCGTGGATCCCAACTAACTGATAACTACTTCGACCATCCCGCAAATGCCCTCGCACACTTAAATGATGTTGCGTAATAAAGTCCCATCCCAAAACACAGTCGTAGCGTATATTATTACTTACAAGAAAACTGCCATTATAGCTATGTCGCTGGTGGACAAATTTTACACTTCCCGAAACTTCCCCTAAGATATTTAAGTCCCCACCCGTAATCGAAGTACACCGTTCTGATTGTGACTTATCTAGTCGAATACATTCAAAATCAATAATAGCGTGAATCTTATCATTAATAAACGATCTCATTGACCCTGTATCTAAAAGTGCACTAACTCGTACACCGTCAATATAACATTCTACAAACGGATGCACAGGTAAACTGTCATCACAAACACTACTAGTAAATTTGTTACTACAGGTCTTACTCTTACTTGCTTCGGGGTGTTCTACCGGCCTGCTTCTTGGGACGCCCCTTGGTAGTTTAAAGAATTGGCGCAGTCGCGGGCAAAATGTCCAAACCCTTGGCATTCGTAACAACGCACGGTAGTTCGGTCCAAAGAGTTACGTTGGCGGCTATCACTACGACAATCACGGGCGATGTGACCAGGTTCACCACATCTGTAGCAAGAGAAAGGCTTGTCTGGTCGTCGGTTGTTGGACTGACTAGCTGCAGCGTAGAGCCTGTGGGATTCTCGCATTTGGTCTTCTAACCGTGCCTGTCGGGAGGCGAGATCGGTCATTAGCCCAACGAGCTTGTCGACTTCTGAATTGGTCGTGGAGGTTGTAGCTGTACTTGCGCTTGTGGCGTGGGAGGTGTAGCCTTCGACTGCGCGAAAACGTTGTACGAAACTCAACATGTCGGGCAGAGATGCAGTCGGGTTGTGTTCGATCAACTTTCCCTTGATGCCACTTGGAAGACCACGCATGAATTGTCGCGCCACAAGGGCAGTTTTGGCGTCGGCAGCAAGTGTAGGTTGGGCTTTGTCGAGCAGTTGTTCGAGTTCCCATTTGTAAACAGCGGGGTCTTCGCCATGGCGCAGCATACGGGCGTCGAATTGCGCAAAAAAAATTTCGCGTTCCACAAGTGGACATAAAGCTTCTTTTAACCTTTTGGCAGCGTCGGTGTAGGTAGACCTCTCGTCATCAGGGATCGCGTGAAAGTGACTGGCGGCGCGTCCACGGAGGAAGGCTGGAAGTTTCTTTATTTTCTCCTCGTCTTTCCATCCATTCGCCAGGGCACACGCGTCGAATTCCCGAAGCCAAGCAACCACGTCGTCACCCTCGAACTTTGTAGGAAGAATTGCACTTGCCATATTTCTTTCACCGCTGCCACCAATGTGTAACGTGCCGAGCTTTGGAGAACACTCCTTTTATTTACAAACTTAGTTACATGCAACCTTCGCTCTCTACGGTCACATACACACTGCCTCACCTAACACCAGGTCAATTAGTCTCCTGGGCTTTGTCCGGAAACTCCACCTTACATTGTTCTTTGTCTATTGTCCTTTGTCTTAATAGTGAATAACTGAACTTACATATAACTTGTTACAGCAGCGCGTTGTTCTTGAGGGGATCGCCTCGGCCTGGGTTCCTGTTACTTCAGGTGTCCCACAAGGCAGCATCTTGGGGCCGCTCCTATTCCTCGTCTTTATAAATGACCTACCCGATCATCTTTCACCCCAAACTAGTGTTGCAATTTTTGCAGATGACTCGAAGATATTCCGTACAATCAAAGCCGTCGATGATTGCATGTCACTTCAGAATGACATTTATCAACTTGAACTCTGGAGCTCACATTCTCTTATGCAGTTTAAACCGGCTAAATGTAAAGTTCTCTCAGTAACAAGGAAACAAAACCCGCATTTGTTTCCTTACAGATTACGGGATAAAGCGTTGGTTAGGACAAACATAGAATCCGATCTTGGCATTACTACTTCAAAGGATTTAAAATGGGATGCCCATGTTGCCAAAATTGTCTCTAATGCTAATCGAATGTTTGGTCTTCTTAAGCGAACATGTTTCAAGTTGACCAATACAGAAAATCTAAATTGTCCTATGGTACTGAGGTGTGGTCGCCTCATACTGGTGTCTTGATGAAGAAAATTGAAGGTGTCCAAAGGCGAGCTACGCTTTGGATTACAAGAACAAAAAGAGGAGAACTTACCTATGTGCAAAGATTGCAAAAATTGGATCTTCTGCCTTTGTGTTACGATAGAGAGATACGTGACCTAATCTTTTACTATAAATGTAAACACAACTTGGTAGATCTTGATATTGAAAATTTCACGTCGATTTTGGAAAGTCGTACGCGACAGGGTTCTTCTCTTCAATTCCTAAGGACTCCTTTTTGTAAAACATCAACGTTTAAGGCCTCATATTTTAACCGAATTGTTAATCTGTGGAACACTATTGTTAAAATAATCCCAGACCTTCTGTCGAAGTTTAAGTCTAAAGTCCGTTCTGTGTACTTACAACTTCTGTGTGAAACGTTTTCTCCGGACTCTCCATGCATGTACGTTTTCTTTATGTCGATCCTGTTCTTGTCATTCGTAACCCTGTTTTTCTGAGTCTATGTTTTCTGGAAGTTTTCTATTTTACATATTTATTTATACTGTGACGGCGGATACCTTGCATGGCACTCAGTCTCGTTTGTATCTTGCCTATTTGGACGGTTTTCATTGTGTATGTTAATTTATTCCTTATTTTTCCTTGTAAATATGTAATGAATTTGTTGTCCAAATAAAGTTGTTAATGAATTTAATTAATGAGTTTGAGATTTTGTATTTATAATTTATCTTCTTCATGTTATTTAACAGAAAAGCTAAAGTAAATTTAAAACGTTTTTACCTTCCCAAAAACTGAAGCACCAGCACTTACTGTTGATGACGTCTTAATGACGTCATAATGACGTCATAATTGGTTGCTATAACAACAAGTCACGAATTTGGATTTAGCATGACATTACTATGGTATCGATTCGGTAACAATGCATTATAACGTACGTATACGCAAATGAACAACTATACATGAGAACAGAGAGGTTTTAGCAACAATGTTGCATTTGCGTACGTCACATTTTGTCCAAAAACGAATTATCCATGGCAAACTTTGAGAGTTAATAGCGCCAAGACTATACACCAGATTTTCTTAAAATTTTCAGCGAGTGCTCTTACCATGCTCCTCTGTTCATTAAAACAACAAAAATAGGAAATAATTTTTTACTTAATTCATAGGTACTTTAAATTAATAATAACTACATTGCCACAATACTATCTTTATTGTCGATGAACGTAGGGAGTGGTTGCCCATTCTCCCGACACAGAGGCTCGTAATACAAACACTCGTCCATTAAAAGAAAATACAATCAAATGGTTTACAAATATTAAATAGATATGACAATAACAGTTATAATCAAAGAAAAATATATAGATAATTATGAAGAAGAACTATTTACAACAATAATAATAATAATAATAATAATCAATAATAATAATAATAATAATAACAAATTGCTGCAACATTGTTGCGTTGCAAGTTGAATAGCGTTGTCGCACGTATTACCACCAACCTTAAAAGTGCCACTAACCCCAAAAAATTTTTCTCGGGTTTCAAATAACCCTTGTTGAGTATATTAGCACCAACATATCTTTTCTGTTATTGACATTTTTTATGCCCCTTCAAACTTGCAAACAATACGTTGTCACGCACAAAGTTGCGTTGCAAGTTGAAGAAAAATGTTGTCCGTATTTCCTCACTTAGTCACCTGAAAGGACATTGGCAATAAAAATTAAGTTTGTCTAATTTGAAAGACCTCATAAAATTGTAATAGAAGATCTTTTACAACTTTTTTGCATCTTTCTTCGTTTTGTCCAGTTTGTTTGACATGTAAATTAGATGATCTCTGACGTCAGGAGCAGGGTACAGTATTTTTCCACCTAGCAAAATCAGTTATATCTCCAAGTTTGTTTAACGAAATAACTTGAAACTGTGCACATAGAAACGCCTTGTGACACTAACCATTTTAAGTTGAGCATTCATAGAGGTGTAAGTGATTTTACTGTACCCTGCTCCTGACGTCAGAGATCATCTAATTTCCATATCAAACAAACTGAAATATTTTAAAAACGAAGAAAGATACAAAAAAGTTGTAAAAGATCTTCTATTACAATTTTACGAGTTCTTTCAAATTTGACAAACTTCATTTTTATCGCCAATGTCCTTTAAGTTAATTTTACTCATAAAAGTGATCTCCAAACGTAGGTAACCCTTTTACTGGGTCCTAAACTTCAAAACATTTTCCAGGGGAGCACCGAACTCACATATATGAGTAAGAGGCTATCCGACCGGTACCGCTGCGCTCATCAAAAATCTTAAATCCGCCACTATGTCTATTCCTAAACTGGGATAGCTCTTATAGTGAAACCGGGTGTTCTCTTGCGAGAGCTACATTGCAATATTCTCACGCAACATTGCAATGTTGATTGACAAGTTTCCGTGAGCAATTTGCAAACGTTTCGGGAATATTTATTTCCGAAATTCAACATTTCTTTACTTAAACTACCATTTGCATGGCTGAAAATACTATCTACACACCAACAGTAATATTTTAAACATAAAGTTGTATATTTACTGAAAAGAAAGACGAACCTTTAAAGGAATCTACTGAGGAATCTTCACGAGACGTTTGCAAGTTGCTCAAGCCAAATTGACAATCAACATTGCAATGTTGCAGCGCGATATTGCAAAGTAATATGCAAGAGAACATCCGGTTTCACTGTAAAAGAACACGGTTACTCGTAATTCTGTTTACTAATTACCTAATCCGACATAGGTCATGCCCAAATAGAACACACCCTTAAAGTGTTTATGAAACGAAAATTAAGTTTGTCTTATTTGAAAGTACTTTTGAAATGACAAAGTAACATCTTTTGCTGTTTTTTGTTTCCTTGCTTCGTTGTTGAGATATTTCAGTTTGTTTTATAAGCGAAACTAACCAGTGACATCACAACGTGCATAATGACTTACTGGAAAAGGTTATATATTTTTGCTATTACTAAACGGAATCAGTTGAAAATGTATATTTTTGTTGTTGTAAGGGAGAAACACACACATAATTGCTTCGAAGTGATTCCGTTTGATAATAGCAAAGATATATAACCTTTCCCAGTAAGTCATTATGCACGTTGTGATGTCACTGGTTAGTTTCACATATAAAACAAACTGAAATATCTCAAAAACGAAGCAAGGAAACAAAAAACTGCAAAATATGTTACTTTGTCATTTCAATAGTATTTTCAAATAAGACAAACTTTATTTTCGTTTCATAAGCACTTTAAGCCTTAGTCACGCACGGCTGGGATTTGGGAACCATTGCCTTAGGTGGACCCATCAGACAAGATAGAACTAAGTTCTTGATGCTTTGTGAAATAAAAGCCATCAAATGAACGGTTTCCACGAAAGTAGAGGGTGTATTTTGTTGGAACAAGTACATCACCGCAGCAGCAATGCCAAAACATACCCTCTCCGTCAACTCCTCGACCAATCCGTGCAAACAGACGGCTACATGAAGCGTTGATATGATCGTTACACCACTTGGTTCTCTTCGACAACAATGTACAACCTTTGATGATTAAAAAAAACTTTAGATTCATTCATTTATTCATTCATTCATTCATCTGCCATCCATCCATCCATCCATCCACTATGGGTGCATGCATTAATGTATTAATTAATTAATTAATTGATTGATTGATTGATTGATTGATTCATTCATTCATTCATTCATTCATTCCCTCACCCACCCACTTACTCACCCACCCTCCTTCACTCGCTCCCTCCCGACCTGCCTCCCTCCTTCTCTCCCTCCCTCTTCGACAACAATGTACAACCTTTGATGATTAAAAAAAACTTTAGATTCATTCATTTACTCATTCATTCATTCATCTGCCATCCATCCATCCATCCATCCACTATTGGTGCATGCATTAATGTATTAATTAATTAATTGATTCATTCATTCATTCATTCATTCATTCATTCATTCATTCATTCATTCATTCATTCATTCATTCATTCATTCATTCATTCATTCATTCATTCATTCATTCATTCATTCATTCATTCCCTCACCCACCCACTTACTCACCCACCTTCCTTCACTCGCTCCCTCCCTCCCGACCTGCCTCCCTCCTTCTCTCCCTCCCTCATTCACTCACTCACTCACTCACTCACTACCCACTCCCTTCATTATTCACCCACTTACTCACTCACCCACTCACTCATTCATTCATCCACTCCATCACTCACGTGCCCTCTCCCACACCTATCCACCCACCCACTCACTCCTTCACTCACTCGCTCCATCCCTCACCCTCCCCACCCTCACTTATACCACCCACTCACTCACTAGATCGCTCGCTCACTCCCTAGCTCACTTCACTCACTCCCTGCTTCACTCACTCACTTATATATTCACTTACTCACTCCATCCCGCCCTAGCTACTTCCCTCCCTCACCTACTCCCTCCTTCCCTCCCTCTTTCCCTCCCTCCCTCCTTCCCTCCCACACTCACTCCCTTCTCCTCCTCCCTCCCGGAGGGAGAAGGACAAGGGAGTCCTTTCCTCCCTCTCTCACTCACTCACTCAAATGAGATCTATATGTATTTGCTATAGGTATTTACGATTTAATTTTGATTCTCAAACTCTTTAAATTCTTTTACCTGGTAAAAATAAAGTCAAATTTGTGTTGACTGTGACTTTTCCAACAATTCCTTTTCCTACATTTCTCCAAGAAACATGATTTCCATTTACATTGGCTTGGCCGGCAGACATCACTCTGATGGTCTTAGAATACAAAACTGAATGCCAAATATTAAGCTGACTCATTACTCCCGTAAAAGCCTTTATTCCATTGAGTAATCCATTGCTAACATTTCCTTTGAATCCAATTGTAAACTTTCCTCCAGGTGGTATCGTAGAGAAGCTTCCAAAACGCGTGTTGCCATGAAGTATTCCATCATGATAAAATTTCACCGTGCCTGCGTCTCCTGACCATGCGAAGCATACGAAATGCCAGTTGGAGTTGTTTAGCTTTAAGCTGGGTATAGTACTGCAAAACAAAAGTTTCCAGTTCTCTTTTAATTTACAATCCTTCCCCTAAACAACCCGACCCTATTCCATTCCAACCGGTCCTCGCATCCTATCCCATTCCACCTCATCTCGTTCCACTTCATTCCATTCCATTCTATTGCACTACACACTATTATATTATATTTTCTCACCTTTCCAACTTATCCCAGTTTACTTACCCCTCCCTGCTTTTGACGTCAGACAGGGCACCGCCCTCTAGCACTGTGTCAGGGTCCCTCTCTTGCCTTTACGCTCTGATCTCTATTATCTTGGTATAATACAGCCGGAGATGCAACTACCTACCTGCGAGCTAACACACCGTTCACATGAAGATTGTAATATTTCCCAGTATCGTAACCGTATGCCAGAACGACTTGGTTTTCTCCAATAATGTAAGAAAAGAACCAACTGTCCAATCGCGAAGTCTTAAACCAGACACACGATGACAACGTGTTTAGCGATTCGGAAGGTCCAAAAAGTGTAACATAATCGTATCCGGTTTGGGAATCAAATATCAGTTTGTAGTTTGTCCCTAAAACTAAAACAAGTCAAATTCGGAATTAGTCAGTCTAGAATTATTAGCTTAGCCCTGGAGTTAGTAAAGTTTCTCAGTTTTTGCTGTACAAGCTATTGTATATAACCAGTGCTGTAAAAGTTACATAATTTTTGTAACTAGTTACAGTTACAGTTATATCGTTAGAAAAGTAACTAGTTACCGGTAAAAGTTACAATGAAAAGAAACTAACTAGTTACAGTTACAGTTACAAAGTTACTTCAAAAATTTTGACATTCCTTTGTCCGTGTTACTAGAATCAACGAAGAAATTACTGGTTTCTAGATGCCAGTATACCATAATTATGTTTTTACAGCTAAATGCCTAAATATAGTTGTCACTAAGCAGAAATAGTCAAATGTGTACATAATGTACCTTTATTATTATATCAAAACCATTTTAATCAAGAAAGAATGACATCCTCAACTGAACATCAGTAACTGTACTAGTCACATATTTTAACCAAATATTGTAACTAGTTACAGTTCTTTAAAATAGTAACTAGTTATAGTTACTTCTTCAAAAAGTAACTAGTTTCAGTTACAGTTACTTAAAAATGTAACCAGTTACTGTAACTAGTTACTTGTAACGAAGTTACTCACAACACTGTGTATAACAGTATAAGTTGTTAATACTCAGAAAAGATCTAAGCTCTAGACGGGATTCGAACTCACAATTTTCAGAATGCTGGCCATGCAGATTCTCTAACCATTGAGCTATTAGAATTCAGATAGCAGAGCGAGGTTGTTTACAGTTTACGGTATTTATACGTGGAAACAAATTGACCAAATAATTAGGCTAATTAAACTAATTCGAAGGAAGCATGTATGTGTGTTTCTACCGCAACCTCAGATATGTAACAAGGGTAGTATAGTTAGATGGGATGACTCTCTGGGACCTTTTCCGAAGGCTGCGCCAAAAAAATCCATATTTTTTAGTTTAGGGTTTCCTTTAAGGCTGTTTTCCACTAGGCGATATTTTTCGAGCGAAGCGACCTTTTGCTTTTGTCTTGGCTAATTAGTTCCACCTGAGAGCTTACGAGACAAAAGAAAATGTCACTTCGCACGACATTTTTCGCCAAGTGGAAATCCAGCTTTAGGGTAGGGTTTCATTAAATTCCATACTTTGCAAGGCTACACCTTTGGAAAAGGTCCAAGAGAGTCATCCCATCTAACCTCTTCCTGTAACCATAGTTAATAGAACGTATACATGGTTTGGAAAGTCATCCAAAGTCATTGTTTTATGTTTTTGTTTAAGTTTATGGAAATTTGTGTAACTTCACGGTATTGTGTTTTCTGTATAATGAAGCAGTCATCCAATAGCAACGATCGGGTTTAATTAGTGTGGTCCTTCATCGTCACGTGTTGTGGTGCTTCGTCGTCACGTGTTCATAGCATTCACTTCCATATAAGGAACTCCATTGTCTTTCAACATGACCATTACTTCAAGTTGAAAGACAATAGAGCTTCCAAACTATATGTTCTAGTAACTAAATAGTGAAATAAAAGTAGCGTGCTGCGTAGGCAGTGTAGAAACAACAATCGAAATATAGTAACTTAGGTTAGATATACTGCCGAAACAGAGAACGTAGGAATCTAACGTTTCGAGCGAAGGCCCTTCGTCAGGCCCTTCTATTAACTATGCTGTAACATACATGTAGATTATTTGATAATAGCAAAGATTTATAACCTTCTCTGATAACTCATTATGCACGTGTGACGCCAACATGTTTGATTTGCATATCAAATAAACTATAAAATATCTCAACAACGAAGCAATTATCGTAAACGACAGTTAGGCGGTGTTTCTTCAATCGGCCTTAAGTGTCTTTTCATATAAGGTGACTTAATTTTCGTTTCATATGCACCATAAGTACTGTCAAATACCTGTATTTTTCACACTCGAAGGAGTGATAATCCCAGTGTCTTTATCAAGATATTCTACGAAATTAGCCCAACTGAGAAAATTGCCTTTTTCGTTTCCTGGACTCCTTGCCATTTGTTCAAGCTCAGTTTTACTCAAAGCCTTGCTCCAAATATTAAGCCGACTAATTTCGCCAAAAAGCGCTGGGACTGCTTCATTTTTCAATAATATTGTCTGACTCTGGCCGACCAATAATGTTCCGTTTCCAGAAATCTGTTTTCCAACTTGGAAACTTAACCTGACGCCCCAAAGTACACCGTCAATCACCAGCAACCAACGACCATCGGTGGACCAAATAAAGCCAAGATGGTGCCAATAGCCATCGTTCACAGGTATAGCATTGGCCCTAAACAGATCATTTTAACGTGCACAAAAAAATTAAATACTATATACAAAATGAGTGGCCGTTCTGTATCGGGCCTACAGACACGAAGCGAAGTTGATGGAGGTAGAAAGAAAAGAAGGGCGGAAAAGAAGGAGGGAAGAAGGGAGGAAAAAGAAAGAGAGGGAAGGAAGAAGGGAGGAAAGGAAGGAGAAAGGGAGGGAAGAAATGAAAGAGGAAGAGATGGAGGAAGATAAGTTGGGAAGGAAGAGGGAGGGCAGGAGTGGGAAGGAGGGAGAGAGGAAGGAAGGAGAGGAAAGAAAGTAGGGAGGGAAGGAGAGAGGGAGGGAGCAAATGAGAGAGGGAGGGAGGAAAGGAGGGAGAAAGGGAGGAAAGGAGGGAGAAAGGGAGGAAAAGAGGGAGAAAGGGAGGAAAGGAGGGAGAAAGGGAGGAAAGGAGGGAGAAAGGGAGGAAAGGAAGGACGGAAGGAAGGAAGTTGTTTCGTTTTCAGCGGGTTTTCGTTTTCAAAAATGTTTTCCCGCGCTTTTTCCCGAAAAATAGAGTGCACGACAACCAATCAGAAATGTACGTAGTTTTATTATATGCACAAGTTATTTGCTGAGACGTGTCCCATGCCGGTCGATTATTTCCCGTTTATTTACAAAAAGCTACAACGGAACAAAACCGCAACGATTTTGTAAATTCAATAACCCAAGGACTAAATCATGTATGTATGAGTCGGACGATGAGCAATCTGGAAGTGAGTTTTAGGATTCCGAAAGCGATAACAACACGAGCAACATGCGATAACAACATGACCTGGCCTTGGCCTGGCCTGGGGTAAATGTGTCGTGTTTACACTGGCACATGTACAAGCCTGGCCAACAAAAGAAGCAAGCCTAGATATTCCAAGGCCTGGCTTAGGCCAGCCCAGGACGTGTTTACACTGCCAAAAAGTAGGCCAAAGTTAGGCCAAGGCCAGGCCAAGGCTTGCAGTGTAAACACGGCTTATGTCACACGCTCGAGATCACGCTATAAGTACGTATCATGCAAGGTAATGTATGCGGTTGTTTTTTGTGCCATGTAATAAACTTCTTATTTCGACTGCTTGGTCATTACGGAAAATATCAGACGTCGACCTCGGTCTTTTATGTACAAACGTCGCTCTACGGGCTCGCGCGCGGTACTGTCAAGACCTCGGTCCGACATTTCTCCGTAACGACCGCACTCTCGGTTAATAAGAAGTTAGTATTAAATTTATGTTATTAAAGGCCTTATTAACCGAGTTCGAGGTCTGTAGGGGAAAGTATTTGTCTGAGGTTTTCGCACAGACCGAGCGACGAAGGAGCGAAGTTTGTGCGAAAGAAACAGAGGGCAAATACTTTCCCGCGTAGAGACCGAGAAAACGATTTTATTATATGGCTTTTGGTTTGTTTTCTTATCTGTTTTTAGTTCTACGTTTGTCTTCGCTGTCGCTGTTAACCTTAGTTCTTACTTTTGAGCTTCTCCGTTTCGCTTCATGTTTACACCAAGTTAGGCTTTTATTTTTGCGCGCTTTTAAATAAGAAGTATCTTTATAAAAAGAAACACTGGTGTTTCAGCATGTATTATTGTTCTAAATTTTCCAACGAATATATCTAATTCGCTTTTATTTTCATTCAAATCAACTCAGTAATTTTCCCGCCAAAACTTGTAGGTCATTAAAAAGGATGTAATGCCCTCTCACAGTACCAAGAAGGCATTACGAGTACCAAGAAGGCATTACGGCTTTTTCCGGACCTCACAGCAACCAATCAGCGTGCGCCGTTTGGCGCAATGACCCGAAAACAAGCCCAGTCATTTGAATTTTGGGATATTTACTTTTTAATACGTACCCGTAATATTTGTCTAAAATGATGGTTTTAAATCTCCAAATGGTTCTCGAAAGTGGTTGTGCATTGTGCCGAGTCAAAAATGAAATCTCAAACCCAATTGCTCCGTTTGCCATGTATGAAAGAAGATGGTAATCTTGAGAACTTGGTTTCATCTTAAACCAAGTACTGACAGTAAAACTATCAAACGAGGCTTGTTTGATGGGAATCTTTACGTAGTCATTACTGGTATTGCCAGAGAACTTTACATCGTAATCTTCTAGAATAATAACAAGAGTTCAGTTTTGTAAGTTTATGTAAAATATTTAAAAATGATTTTCAACTAAGAGAAAAATAGAATATGAAAATAAGAAAGAAAGAAAGAAAGAAAGAAAGAAAGAAAGAAAGAAAGAAAGAAAGAAAGAAAGAAAGAAAGAAAGAAAGAAAGAAAGAAAGAAAGAAAGAAAGAAAGAAAGAAAGAAAGAAAGAAAGAAAGAAAGAAAGCCGGAAAAAGGGAAGAAAGGAAGGAAGGAATGACCGGGAAAAAGAGGAAGAGAGGTAGGAAGGGAGGACGGGAAGGTGGAGAGGAGGGAGGAGAAGAGGAAGGAAGGAGAAGAGAGTGAAGGGGGAGGGAGGAAAAATTCTAATTCCTTCCCGTTTTCAGACACTTTTGTAGGTTATTTTATCTACTATGACTTAATAATGACGCGTTCTCTAGCAGTATATACAAGCGTGTTCTAGTTTTTCTTAAAGTTCACTCGTAACTTATCCGTAATTTACAATAGTTAACAATCTTCACTTACCCTTGACATAATTTTCGTAGTGCTTTCCACATTGACACAAAAATCTTTCAGGGTTATGTAAATCTGCTATAGATTTTCCACCATTCTTACAATGATTTACAGACAAATGCCTTTGAGGCTGATTGAAGTGGCAAAAAATAAGAAGCACAAATTATTTCCCAATTCGCAAAAAAGAAACAGCACTATTTGCATCGGTAAAATTTTGTTAACTTAGGCAAGTAAATTCATGGTAGCTTCCTTGTAATAGAGTTGATATTTATACAACCTCACAAGTAAATTCATGGTAGCTTCCTTGTTATAGAGTTGATATTTATACAACCTCTACAAACCAAGATCCCCGCTACCTAAACGTTACTGCAGTATACATGCACAGTTACAAAAACCAATCAGGAGAGCCGTCTTTCTAATATAACCAAATCAGGTTGCTTCACATGTATTCATTCATTCACTCACTCACTGATTCATTCATTCATTCATTCATTCATTCATTCATTCATTCATTCATTCATTCATTCATTCATTCATTCATTCATTCATTCATTCATTCATTCATTCACTCACTCACTGATTCACTCACTCACTGATTCATTCATTCATTCATTCATTCATTCATTCATTCATTCATTCATTCATTCATTCATTCATTCATTCATTCATTCATTCATTCACCTACCCATTAAATTAGTTCGTTTCTTAATCGTGTTAGTTAGTTAGTTAGTTAGTTAGTTAGTTAGTTAGTTAGTTAGTTAGTTAGTTAGTTAGTTAGTTAGTTAGTTAGTTAGTTAGTTAGTTAGTTGGTTGGTTGGTTGGTTGGTTGGTTGGTTGGTTGGTTGGTTGGTTGGTTGGTTGGTTGGTTGGTTGGTTGGTTGGTTGGTTGGTTGGTTGGTTGGTTGGTTGGTTGGTTCGTTGGTTGGTTGGTTGCTTGGTTGGTTGGTTGCTTGGTTGCTTGGTTGCTTGGTTGGTTGGTTGGTTGGTTGGTTGGTTGGTTGGTTGGTTGGTTGGTTGGTTGGTTGGTTGGTTGGTTGGTTAGTTAGTAAGTCACGGGTTTGGTGTGGCATACTTTGTTGTTCTTTACATGCTGTGACGTCAACTGTGCATTTTATACAGAAAAGACATGAAAAATGAGAAACTATTCATTCAATAGCTTACCGACGCCTTTGACATACTGTTGTACAGCGTCCATACTTTCTCCGTATTCTTGACAGGTGTTGGTAACAAATATTCGATACGTTTGTTGATAAGCTGACAGTTAACTTTGCGATCATTGTACGTCGATCGGTAATTGAATGAAAGACATTCCGTGAAGCTAAGACAATGCTGACCACATTCTAACCAACCATCCGCAACAACATTGGATATAACGTTTGACTTCAAAAAGCCGCCTATATATGCGTAAAATCAGTTTTAGCGATACTTAGACGTAGTCCAGAGTTTTCAAAACGTTTTCAACACCCTTATGGCTAAAATTCTGGCATTGTGATCCAGAGTTTGAAAAAATTTCAAAAATTCCAAGTTTTCACAACTTTCTTCAAAATAGCAAGAATTGCATGGTTTTCGGTGCATTAATAAATAACGCAATTTTTACCCGTTGCTTTTTTAGTTTTGCCTGGAAGTGGCAAACTTTGAAAAACTATACTACTTACTACTGAAATTGCACAATTTTTCTGAAAACTTGTGCATACCTAACTCTTTCATATACAATACAATACAATACAACACAACACAACACAACACAACACAACACAACACAACACAACACAACACAACACAACACAACACAACACAACACAACACAACACAATACAATACAATACAATACAATACAATACAATACAATACAATACAATACAATACAATACAAAAAACAAATTGCAAATACGTTACAAACAACAAAAGGGGTTAAATAAGGGGCTAGCAAACAGACTCCAAAGCCGCGTTTACCCTACAAGCCTTGGTCTGGCCTTGGCCTACTTTTTGGCAGTGTAAACACGACACATTTACCCCGGGGCCAGGCCATGGCTTGCAGTGTAAACACGGCAGAAGTCCCAACTATAGGCCAATCCCCACACACACTACCGTAAAATAAAGAAACTGACATAAAATTACAGATAAAATTATTGCAAGAATACAAATTCTCAGCAGCAGAGAAATAGACAGCAGAAGCAGAGAAATAGACAGCAGATAGACATGTAAGAAAAAGTTAAACACTCTGTTGATTAACCCTTTCACTCGTATTGTTGTTGTGCATGGGACAACTGGGCAAAGCAGTATAGGAGACCAGCAGCAGTCTGTAGTATATAGCTGGAAGCACTGAAGCAGTCAGTATAGCAGACCAGCAGCAGTCTGTAGTATAGTCAGTACTCTGTGACGAAGGCCGGGCCTTCGCTCGAAACGTTAGACTACTACGTTCTCTGCTTCGGCAGTATATCTAATCTTACTATATTTCGAGTACTCTGTAGTAATGGTAAAGCTTACCTATAAGCAAAGCTAAAAAGCCAATGTAAAAATCATGCTATATTCATATATATGAATGTCCCAAAAGCCAAATTATAAATATATTCTCGCTATTTTGAGGGAAGGTTGTCAAATTTTGAAATTCTACCCAGAAGAAGGCTGACATTTTTTTTCTTCTAACTCTGGACACCCTGTAGTATAACCGTCTATATAATGTGCTGTACCTTGTCCAATTGCATGGAATATGGCTTGTCGATAAAACTCGTTTGTGCTACCAGTGTTGCCAATCACCAGAACTGAATTGAGCAAGACAAATATTACTACACACAGACACGGTGGGAAATAGTGATTGAAGTTCCACATAGTGTCCTATAGAAGTACTAGACAGTAATGTATACTACTACATGCACATATATAGTAGTATAAAAGACAACTATATCGCAAATAATTCAGAAGAGTTTAGCCTACAACTTCTGGTACTTTATTACTTTTGCAATTGTGATATGAACTATTCACGGATTCTAAACCAACAAAATTAATTAAAAACACCTTACCGCGCTAAATTAATGTATTGAAAAGCAATGATATGACACGAGTTTATTAAAGAATATATTAAGCAGAAATCGAAAATGCAAATATTTGAGACCAAGCCGACAAAATGTAATAGTCATTGTAAATAGTTTTTGATTAAGAGAGAAGTAAAAGTTGATGATATTTTAATATGTTGGGGTTTGAACTTAAATTTTTGAAATTACCTGTCAGTTGCGGCTTTAGTCCAGCTCTACGAGTTAAATATGAAGAGGATAATTTTTTCTGTCATGTCTTTTCAGTGAAAAGCGATCAAAACCGTTAGAATTTTTTAGCGTACCACTCAAAACCTCTTTATTTTAGCATTATTGTGTAGCTTATGCAATCAACAAACTGTTTTTTTTTACAATTTGGGGGTTGAGAAACAAACATATCAACAGATTAAAAATATGTAATTATAAAAAGTAGGTATGCTACAAAAATGTTGAATCCGCCATATTTACAGTAATAACATGACTTGAGGGAAATTAGCGATTAAATTTCCCCACCGCCGAGGGAAGATTTGTGAAAGTCTCACAAACTATTCCACCATCTCACCATCCTACCATCTCACCTTCCCACCATTCCACCGTCTCACCTTCCCAACATCCCACCGTCTCACCTTCCCACCATTCCACCGTCTCACCTTCCCACCATATTACCATCCCAGTACCTCACTACTCCACCATCCCACCGTCTCACCATCTCACCTTCCCACTATTCCACCGTCTCACCTTCCCACCATATTACCATCACAGTACCTCACTACTCCACCATCCCACCATCTCACCTTCCCACCATTCCACCGTCTCACCTTCCCACCATATTACCATCTCACCTTCCCACCATTCCACCGTCTCACCTTCCCACCATATTACCATCCCAGTACCTCACTACTCCACCATCCCACCTTCCTACCATATTACCATCCCAGTACCTCACTACTCCACCATCTCACCGTTCCACTGTCTCACCTTCCCACCGTCTCACCTTCTCAGCGTTCTATATGTCACACCATACCACCCCACCATTCCACTGCCACACCATCCCACCATATTACCATCCCAGTATCTCACCACCCCACCATCTCACCGTTCCACCATCTCGCCGTTTCACCATCGCATCATTCCACTGCCTCCAACCCCCCTATCCAATCATTACACTATCCCACCATCCCCCCACCCCCACCGTCAAGTGTCTTAGACTCTCCCTTTTCTTTCTGAAGAAAGAATCAGAGTTCTCTAAAATCAGAGTACTTGAAAGTGTTTCGGAATACTCAAAGTTGAGTATCACGTTTATCATTATTATTGTTTTTATTCGACGGATGGATTTTACCATTTGGACGGCCTGAACCAGAACTGGAACTCTTTGACAACCAGTTGGTGTAGAGTTGATAGCAAGTGCGTTTGAACAGAAAAGCGAAGGAAATGAATAAACCTTGAAAGCTGGCAAAGATAACAAAGAGATACGCGAAGATGTCAGTCTCAGATTCCATGGCAATCTGGAGCAAGCCAAAAAGCCAAGAGAATGCCATAAGAGTGGACAACTTGACGCAGACCAAAACATTTTGACTTTGACGTTGCCTGGCCGTATTCTTTCCAAGTGCTTGTGTACTGGATTTCTGATTGTAGTGTAGCCGCACAGCGACAAATACAAACAGAAGAAGATTGAACAACAGCAAGGCTCCAAATGGGACGATGAAAAGGAATAGCTTTGCCTTTCGTGTGCCAAGCCAACAGATGTCAGATTTGCCGTAGTCTATCAGGAACACACTGTAATGATCAAGCAACGCAAAAACTAGCACAAAAAGAGCTGGAATGCCCCAAACGACCAACGAATAGACCAAGAACGTCTTGTTATCTTCGGACTTGCTTCGTCGAAATGTGATTTTCCTTCCAAAAACCAAACACGAATGGAATGCAATCACTGAACTAGCCGTGAAGAAAACCAGAAAGAAATAATGATTGGCAATGGCGATGACGGTACAAGCAATTTGGTCTCCTTTCGATGAAGCTCCACAAAGCCATAAAATTTCAGCGAGACATAGCGAAATGGTGAGACTCATTAAATTCTTGCCGGGCAGTGTCCGAAGCTCCTGGAAGACTATGTATGTCAGAAATAATGCCAGCAGGCAAATGATAGACACAATAAAACCAAACCAGGTTAACACTATCAAGGCTAAATCATCTTTGGATTCTTTGTTATGAGGGATTGTATAGTTCCGTTTAAAATCGACACAAATCAACACCGCTCCGTTGTCGTAAAAATAATCACCAAAGTTATACGTTAGTGAATTATTATAGACTAACGTTAAGTTAGGAAGGAGCTGATACTCTGAGGCATTGATCTTGATGTACGAGCCGTTACACTGCAATGCGAGAAGCTTTAAGCACACTGTGGCACTTGGATTAGGAACTGTGGTATTAATGTAGTACTCACGTTGTTCATAAACAGCTCCAGTTGCGTTAACGCGAATCCGTAGATCATCAAGTATAGTAAACTCATCGTGTTCGTAAACCTGTTGGTGAATGCAAGACACTTGACGAACCTGAAGCCGGCAAACGGTGAACGTAATTCCAAAACCAGATAACTCAAAAGCTTCCTGGAATTTAAAAAGTCTCCGAAGTCCAATGGTGTCATTCGAAGTTCCGAGAAATTGTGGATTTGCGGCCACGGTTAAACTTTGGGATGGGCTCAAGCGGAGAAGAAAAGTTATACGAATTTCTGAGAATCTGTCAATTACATTTTTCTTTTTAATTTTTATTGCATTGTCCGTTTTAAAGTATTGTGCTATCGAGTTCCTCAGATAAAACAGCTGGAGACTACCCAAGTAAATGCTCTTCGACTTCTTTAGCAGTGAAAGCTGCACCTGGTATTTGTCCTTTACGTCTTTCGCCAGCGTCGATAGTTCGAAGTTTTGGCGACATTTGCCCAAATACGGATCGTAAACGTGATTTTGTGGACATGATTTGGTTTCCAAGGATACGCCATAGTCACGTAAACTTATTGCACGCGTTATTGGGTTTCCAGTTGAGATGCAAGTCCTGGATTCTGCAGGTTTAGCCACCCCACAGGTGTACTTCACTCCATTACACAACGCACAGTCTTTATTTTTAAAGACCTGATTTTCTCCTTCTACCAGGCCACCTGTGCCATTAACACACCCGTCATGTGCATCATGGCTTGTCTCTGAGCAAGTGCTGACCACGTTTGGATATTTACACCAACGCAATCGTTGACCGGGCATAGGTTGAATAGCCTTAAGATAGTTGGAATTCTTTCCAATAAATTTCACGAGATCTTCTGGTGTATAATATGGCGGTGGAACTGCATCCTTTTCAAAAATCAAACTCCAAAACTCGTACGTAGAAACGTTATTACATAACGCGCAGTACTGGTTTCTATAAGTGAGCAGATCTACAGAACCGACCACTGGTAGAAACAAACGGTAGGACTGGGCGCTAAGGTTCGAGGAAGGCGCGTGGCACTGTCTCTTGATGTCGTCATTTGGCCAATGACGTGGACATCGAGCAATCATCCACATCCCCTGGTTTGACACACAGTTTTTATTGTCAAGGATTTTCAGTCTATTTTCACAACGCCAGCTCAACTTATGCAAATAACCGTCGTCGGTTTTGGTTTCCAAGCAGCTGGCTTTTGGACACTCCTTCGCGAAATTACTACAACAAGCTATAAACACGTCATTACACGCTGAATCACAGTTACAAACTTGTGCTTTCTCTTTTCCGAAAATATCGAAAATAGAATACCGATTAAACGAGGTGTTGTTTGAGCATCTCGTTGCGCAAGAATGGACTGTTCCTTGGCAGCTTATATGAAGGACTTGTGGTGGTACCGTGGCTGGAATTGTCGTAACAGTGGTATTCCTCAATGAGCGTACACTCCGTTTATATATTTCCTGATAGTGATACGTACTTGGATTATCTCCATTCATCTTCCCATTCATGTGATGGGCAGATGTTGAAACATTTGCGCCGTCTGTTAAGGCGTTGCCTGTGCTTCTTTTGGGAAGATTTTCTAAGCATCTAGTTACCTTACTATGCTGTAATCGTAAGAGCAACATGAAAAGCACCCAGAACAACCAGCGAAGTGCCATCTTGGTTTGACTTCTACAGTCGAGCTGTATAAACCAAAGTACTGTATATTGTTTCACCACCAAGCGCATACAAGACAATATTCCTTGGCTGTGCTCAATATATACACTGACAGTCACGACTCGACAGAATTTAAATTAAATTTGATATGTAAAGACTTCAATCAAAAACATAATTTTAAGTAATAGATAAATCCTGAGAACGAGGGATGTATGCTATATAAAGACCCAAGGACGCGCAGCGTCCGATCGAGGGCTTTATATCGCATACATCCCGACGTTCCCTGACTTAATTTATTATTGAGGAGGTTTTTCAACAAAGTTTTGTCTTTTTTTTCCACCTTGGACAAAGATTTTCCTTGCTTTTTTCTTCATTTCGTTTCTAATTATTACTCAAGGGCTTTATGCGATATAAAGCCCTCGAAAGAACAAAGAAAACCGACTCAGTAATACCGCATATAAGAACCTATGTTTTTCCAAGTTAGCCTAAAAAGGTTCTTATATATTTGGTGTCAACTGAGTATTTAGGCCATTTACGTTCTTAAATAGGTTCTTATTCCCTAAAGAGAAAAACACTTCTCAGTCAATACTGGAACTACATACGGTACCTGTATACTTTACACTTGGTTGATAACTGTTATACTCTTATTAATAAGAGTCTACTGTATCCGCAAAAACTTTATGAATCTATGATCAGTCAATTATTTCTGTACAGTGTATAGATTTTTTATATTGAAATTACAAAAGATTCTCCACAGTCTGGTTGCTATATAAAAACAGTTATTATTATTTTTGCTATTTTTTCCTGATTTTCCAAATAAGAACTTGTTCTAATTTTTAGGCTCAACATGTTCTAATATAATGAGCGTTTAAATGCCAAACTTTTAGCCTACAGGTTCTTAATCGCTAGGTTCTTATACGCGGCTGGCCGTTTCTACTATATTGGATTATGGAGGAACGGATAACTTGTCCTTATTTGGACTACATATACAAGACTGTAGCCAAGCAGCAGGCAGTACTGCTTAAAAAGCCAACCACACGTGTCTGAAAAAGCCCGCTGAATTTTCACCCCCAAGTTACCACCACAATCCTTTAGTCTATCAATTTTACTTGTTATATATATCAAAAACGGATAAAAAAATTACTACTGCAACTTCAAATAGGAGGGACTTTAAGGTCTACGACGTCAACCTCAACGACGAAGTCGTTTAAACAAAAGAATTATTTTTGCAAAACAAAGAAAAATGAATAATTTTTAGACCGAAGAGTAAACTCAACACCGTCCTCATTCTTTCTACAACGCCACTTAGAGCATTTTCACGCCTTCAGGACGACGTCAACGCCCAAAAGATGAGAACTGTTGCTTGAGATTGACTTCAATACGGACACTACAATCATTTTAGCAATACTGAGGCGTTTTTGAAGCCATTAAACTAATTTCAAATATCAAATATAATAGTCAGTTAACCGTGACTTCTTTAAATTGTAAAACTTATCTTGCGTTTTAACCGCCGTCGTCGTCAGTCCTCGCATCTTAAAGCCCATGCATAGTTAATGTTTTATCTCGTGCCTCCTCGAATAACATGTCAAAAAATATGAAAAATGACAATTCTTAATCATAATTCCTGTCAGTAGTTTTTTGTTTGTTAAAATATCATGTTCTCTATATATTAAATTAGTGAGGCATACTATTTTGATTATTTTCCACGCCTGCTTCTTCGAATAACATGTCAAAGGGAATGAGAAAAGACCGATTCTTAATCATATTCCTGTCAGTAGCTTTTTTTGTTTATTATATAAAATATCATGTTTTCTTGTATATAATTACTTTGAAATACTTCTATTAATTCCTTATTAAGCCGAGCGCACTTACTACGATTTTAGTTGGCTGATTTTTATCGGCCAACTAAATTTAAAGCCGGGCACACACGCTATACGGTTTTAGCGTCGGCCAACTAAATTTTGGGCTTTTGACTGTGACTAGAATCGTTACGTGTGTGGTGCCGTGTGTGTGGTAATTAACAATTTTTATCGTTCACTGATCACTTATTATTCTTCCTGAAGTTATTTGGTTTGATGATCATAAAAATGGTGGGTCCAGTTGCTAAAGATGTGAGCTTTTACATTTAAATGGCGCACGTGTATGGTAAACACCGATTTTTTTCGGTGACCAGCTAATAAAGCCTGGCGCACACGCTACGATGTTAGTCGGCCGACTTTTATTACGAATTTCTTTCAGAAAAGGAGTAGGAAGAAAGCTTTAGTTGAAAACGGCAGCTGTTGGTTGATCGTTAAATTTGACATGTAATTAAAGACTTCAATCAAAAACATAATTATAATTACAGTAAAAACCCGCGTATAAGAAGTTATGTTTTTCCAAGTTAGCCTAAAAAGGTTCTTATATATTTGGTGTCAACTGAGAATTTAGGCCATTTAGGTTCTTAAATAGGTTCTTATTCCCTAAAGAGAAAAACACTTGTCAGTCAATACTCGAACTACATACGGTACTACGGTACCTGCATACTTTACACTTGGTTGATAACTGTAATACTGTTATTTATAAGAGTCTACTGTACCCGCAAAAACTTTATGAATCTATAATCAGTCAATTATTTGTGTACAGTGTATAGATTTTTTTATATTGAAATTAGAAAAGATTCTCCACAGTCTGGTTGCTATATAAAAATGCAGTTATTATTTTTGCTATTTTCCCCTGATTTTCCGAATAAGAACTTGTTCTAATTTTTAGGCTCAACATGTTGTTATATAATGAGCGTTTAAATGCCAAAATTTTAGCCTACAGGTTCTTAATCGCTAGGTTCTTATACGCGGCCGGCCGTTTCTACTATATTGGATTATGGAGGAACGGATAACTTGTCCTTATTTGGACTACATATACAAGACTGTAGCCAAGCAGCAGGCAGTACTGCTTAAAAAGCCAACCACACATGTCTGAAAAAGCCCGCTGAATTTTCACCCCCAAGTTACCACCACAATTCCTTTAGTCTATCAATTTTACTTGTTATATATATCAAAAACGGATAAAAAAATTACTACTGCAACTTCAAATAGGAGGGACTTTAAGGTCTACGACGTCAACCTCAACGACGAAGTCGTTTAAACAAAAGAATTATTTTTGCAAAACAAAGAAAAATGAATAATTTTTAGACCGAAGAGTAAACTCAACACCGTCCTCATTCTTTCTACAACGCCACTTAGAGCATTTTCACGCCTTCAGGACGACGTCAACGCCTAAAAGATGAAAACTGTTGCTTGAGATTGACTTCAATACGGACACTACAATCATTTTAGCAATACTGAGGCGTTTTTGAAGCCATTAAACTAATTTCAAATATCAAATATAATAGTCAGTTAACCGTGACTTCTTTAAATTGTAAAACTTATCTTGCGTTTTAACCGCCGTCGTCGTCAGTCCTCGCATCTTAAAGCCCATATAGTTAATGTTTTATCTCGTGCCTCCTCGAATAACATGTCAAAAAATATGAAAAATGACAATTCTTAATCATAATTCCTGTCAGTAGTTTTTTTGTTTGTTAAAATATCATGTTCTCTATATATTAAATTAGTTAGGCATACTATTTTGATTATTTTCCACGCCTGCTTCTTCGAATAACATGTCAAAGGGAATGAGAAAAGACCGATTCTTAATCATATTCCTGTCAGTAGCTTTTTTTGTTTATTATATAAAATATCATGTTTTCTTGTATCTAATTACTTTGAAATACTTCTATTAATTCCTTATTAAGCCGAGCGCACTTACTACGATTTTAGTTGGCTGATTTTTATTGGCCAACTAAATTTAAAGCCGGGCACACACGCTATACGATTTTAGCGTCGGCCAACTAAATTTTGGGCTTTTGACTGTGACTAGAATCGTTACGTGTGCGGCATGTCATTACTGAGCAATTTTTATCGGTCGATTTTTATCGGACAATATCAAACATATCGCATCATGCCCTGTGTGGTAATTAACAATTTTTATCGTTCACTGATCACTTATTATTCTTCCTGAAGTTATTTGATTTGATGATCGTAAAAATGGTGGCTCCAGTTGCTAAAGATGTGAGCTTTTACATTTAAATGGCGCACTTGTATGGTAAACGCCGATTTTTTTCGGTGACCAGCTAATAAAGCCTGGCGCACACGCTACGATTTTAGTCGGCCGACTTTTATTACGAGTTTCTTTCAGAAAAGGAGTAGGAAGAAAAGCTTTAGTTGAAAACGGCAGTTGTTGGTTGATTGTGCATGCCGTGTCAATGGATTTGAACAAGAGTCAGAATCTGACTCTGTCTTCTAATTGGAGGAATACTAATAGCGTTCCTTGATTGGCTAACTGATAAAAATATAATCACGTGTAAAGTGCGTTGTGATTGGTTTATTCAGCTATCGCAAATTTAAAGTTCGAGTGTCATAGGGAGCACGGATGGCGTGTGCTGTTAGGGCGCTGCCTCTCACCAATAGTTAAGCCCGGTTAGACGGGGTTAGTACTTGGATGGGTGACCGTCTGGGAACAACCCCGTTCGTTCTCGAGCTTGGGACTCGAGCTTGGGATGTGAGTAGAGTTTAGTTGGTCTCTCCTGTGCTCCGAGGGTTTTTCGCCGGGTTCTCCGGTTTTCCTCCCTCCGTAAAACCAACACCTAGGGCTTATCTGTAATTCGTGGGCCGATATGTGTCGTATGGCGGCTGCCTGAGCGCCTTAGATATGCCTTCGACTCGGCCATGTCAAAAATTATTGTAAGGCGCATTTGAAAACCTTAAAGTTGAATTTGCGCGGTATAAATAAATGTTATGATTATCATGCAATACCAGCTGGTTTATGCCTCAGTCCCAATCCCTTTCCTCTTCATTACTATGAAAAACAACAACTCTAGAAGTAACTGGAAGTGTAGCCTTTCTAACCTTGTTCTTGTGTTTATAATTAAAAAGAACTTTAACGCAGCAACAAAACTGGAAAGGCTACTTTAAATTCATGTAGTAAATAATATAAATTGGCGGCCATCTTATGAGGTGCCGCATGCAGAAAGAAAAGAATATATACTATTCTCACCGTATATTTAATCCATTTGAAATTCGGCTCCGTAATTAATGAATAACGACGTTTATTTACACTAATCAGTGCACTGATGCAGTTTTGCAGTGAATTATTGACATTAAACCTAAACAACAACAAAAATTACAATTGATTGGCAAACAAATTGACAACAATCACGACTTATAATTGATATTTTGGAGAAACAGCACGTCTTTAATTTCTTACTGCGTGAGCGTTTAATTTTTGCATTCGGCATGCATCAATACAAATGCCAACAGCCGGCCCTTCATGACTTATCAAAGGCCCTTCATCACTTATCAAATTCATTAATAATTCATAAGGAAAAGTCAAACAAATGAATGTTTAATCAGGTGTTTGTAAATACTGTTAAAATATTGATTAATAAAACATCAATGTTTTATCAAAAGTTATTAGACACTAGCGACTCAAATTCAGTTTTTTTCTGAGTTAAAATGATCTTATCTAACGTTTCTTACAACTCTTAAACAAAGTATTCATCATGCACACTTCGGGTCATTACGCCAAACGGCGCACGCTGATTGGTTGCTGAGAGGTCCGGAAAAAGCCGTAATACCCTCTCGGCACTGTGAGAGGGCATTACGTCCTTTATATTCGCGTCCGATCTTTATGGGCATCTACAATGGCGAGCCGACAGATTAGGGCTACAAATAGAAATATAGTAAGGTTTGAGTACTGCCGAAAATATTGAACGTATAGTTTCTACTGACTACGGGCCTTCGCTCGAAACCTTAGAATTCTAACGTTTACTAGTTACCACGTTCAATATTTTCGGCAGTACTAAACCCTATTTCGATTTGTATTTCAACACTGCCTACGCCGCACACTACTTTTATTTCACTGTAAAGCCCCGCACAGACGACCAAGTTTTCCTTGACAAATTTTATTTCATTACCGTCAAGGAAAACTTGTCCAACCGCACACACGAGCAATTATAACTTGTCAAGGGAAATTGTTGAGGGGAAAAAACGCGTTCATCATACACACGAACAAGGAAAGCTACCAAGGAACTTGTCAAGGAAAACTTGAATCGTCTGTGCGGGGCTTAAGGATTAGGGCTATATTTAAACGCATTATTTTAAGTCCCGAACACACTCGTATTAAATAGTCAATTTGTTCTTGACCTAATAATATACATGAGAAAATTTCTCAATTCTGATTGGGTGAGAGCAATGCAGTTTTGAGGAAATACATGCAATGCAGAAAAAAGGAAATACAGTGCAAATTTTTTATTTTTTTAAATTTGTACAAAAATCATTTTTGACTAGAAAAAAAGCTCTTCTTCCTGTTAAATTTTTTCATGTATGTTATTTGCACAAAGCATTTTGATTGGAAAGATTCTCTCATGTTAAATTTTTTCGTGTATATTATTAATAAGTATAATAGCATGATTTCTTGTGCAACTTGAAAAAAACACGCACTCGTGAGTTTTTAAAAAATTGACCAATTTATACAACATATAGATAAGACACGTCCTGAATCAAGCTGCGACTTTTTTTAATGATTCATTTACAATACTGACAATCTCAGTTATATAAAAAAATAGTCAAATAAAAGTAAGCGATAATAATTTTTGTGCAAGTGTCAAATTTGTTAGAAATATTTCACATATTGTTGAAAATTCTTTGTTGTAACACCATGTGAGCTATATTTTTTTAATTTTGAACTATATTCACCGCCTTTGAGATTTCGAAATATTTTATATTGCACATTAATTATGTTATGTTTAATCAGGTGTTGTCGGTTACAATCATATCAGAAAACAATTACAAAATATTCCTGATTTAAATAATTTTCAGTCCGTTCGATCTTCTCGGGTTGCTTGCCTTCCTCGGGTACGCTCGTGTTGAGTAGATTCATTTTTTCTCCGTTTTGCAAGGCCGCCGAAGGTAGTCTCGAAAGTCATTTCTGTCTTCACAAGTCCACATTTCCACACAAACACAACCCACAAAACTTTAAACTTTACGAAGAAAGGTGTTTGCGTTTAATTATAGTCTACGTTAATATATAGACGCCAGTGTAAGCTGTATATTTATCTCCAATAATTCAAATTTTGCAAGCACTAAAGGCTAATATGTAAAATGCTCTCCGGGCGAGTTTGGGTTTTGGCTGTTCTGATTGTGTCTCCATCGTCAGCGACACGCGCTATTATGTATATGCACAGGAGAGACCAACTAAACTCTACTCACATGAGTCCAGTAGTATTAACCCTGTCTAACGGGGCTTGACTATTGGTGAGAGACATGCAGCGCCCTAATAGCACACGCCACCCGTGCTCCCTATTATATTTCAAAAATAATTTTAGTGTATTTCAATCAGGACCCTCGACCAACTACCATCGACTCTCGACTTGCAACCCTCGACCAAAATCCAAACTCGAGCCCGGCTAGAATCTTTCCTCGGCCGCAAAAGGAGATTTGAATTGGGATTCGTTTACATCTAAACTAAACCAATTCTTCTTTTTAAATTTAAACCACAGTACGATCCTAATCAATCGCGTTGTAAACAGGCCCTAAATAATTACTCCTTAATTCTAGAATTCCGAATTCTAGTTTGCGAATCGGCGAATGGCAAGTTGTGGTGGTATATAATATAATACTTTTGAGTTTTGACAAGTCACAACTCATAAATTTATGCATACTGTATAAAAAATAATGGGATTTAAATAGATGCAAGTGATACCACTCTCCTAGTACATCACATGGAATTGATAATTGATAGATTGAAAGAATTCCTAACATGCAAAGATGCCGCTATAACGAGATTAAATTCGTCGGGAGCGCGGATATGCGTAAGTGGTCGTATGGGCCCCTAATCTGGGCCGGGCCCCAGGGCAGTTGCCCCAGCAACCTCCCTTCTCGTCGGGCCTGCTCTTTTGTTAGGGTTAGGATTGTAGGATAAGGGTTAGTGTTTGACTTTTGGTTAGGATTAGAAGCCGAAATGTAGCTATGACGTGTGTCTATTGTTTCTTAAAATTATAAATCCTTATACACTCGACTCGAGATTTTCCTTCACCAAAACCCCTTAGAATATGATCTATTTGTTCTCGCCCACGACTTGACAACCACTAGTGACGCAACTAAATGCCATAGGAGATCCCTTTGATTGAAATCTCTAGACCGGATCAATTTAAATTTAAATCGCGTTGACTGTTTACTGAGCAAAGTGATTGATTTCACTTGTGTGCTTATATAGCCAGGAGGTCAAACACTATATCAGCGCTTTGTCGGCAGTTGGAGCAGAGTTCTTCCAGGATCAAACTGAAGTATGTTGGCTCTTCGTTGGTTAATCTGGATACATTTTATATTGCTCTTCGGAGCACTGAAAGGTAAGCTATTAACTAGATCCTTACAAAACCTTCGCGAAACAAGCACTAACGATAACTCGAAGGACAGAAAGGTTTCAACATCTGTTAAAGATTATCCAAGTACAGATCGCCGCCAGAAAAGATATAAACGAATTATACGCTCATTGGGGAACACCACAATTACACAGAATCAAACAGAAGTTCAGCTTCAGAACCAAACCGCGAACATTACCACCGAGTTAATAATACCACCAGTGACTCTAAAACTTGCGTTGCATTCTCCTGTTTTTGAAACGGTCACAGCCGTACCACCATTAATTCTTGAAGTAAACTGCGAAGGAGATGTATATTCTTGCTCAAAGAAATGCTCAAACGAGACCTTGTTTACTCGGTACTCTGTTTTCACTGCTGGAAAGGGGACACAAAAGTGTAACTGTGATTCAGCGTGTAATGACGTGTTCATGGATTGTTGTGGCGATTTCGCGAAGGAGTGTTCAAAAGCAACTTTAAAACACGAAGCTGATGACGCTCATTTACACAAATTGAGCTGGCGGTGCGAAAATCAATTGAAAGTCTTTATGAAGGACGGATGTGTTACAACCCGGGGGTTGTGGATGATTGCTCGATGTCCACGTCATTGGCCAAATGACGACATCAAGAGACAGTGCCACGCGCCTTCCTCGAACCTTAGCGCCCAGTCCTACCGTTTGTTTCTACCAGTGGTCGGTTCTGTAGATCTGCTGACTTACAGAAACCAGTACTGCGCGTTATGTAATAACGTTTCTACGTACGAGTTTTGGAGTTTGATTTTTAAAAAGAATGCAGTTCCACCGCCATATTATACACCAGACGAACTCGTGAAATTTATTGGAAAGAATTCCAACTATCTCGACGGCATTCAACCCAAAGAAGGTCAGTGGTTGCGATGGTGTGATTATCCAAACGTGGTCAGCACTTGCTTAGATACAAGCCATTATGCACATGACGGGTGCGTTAATGGCACAGGTGGCCTGGTAGAAGGAGAAAAGCAGATCTTTAAAAATAAGGACTGTGCGTTATGTAATGGAGTGAAGTACACCTGTGGGGTGGCTAAATCACGGATCTTTCCTTGCAGCGTAGACCCAACCTCGATAACGCGTGCAATAAGCTTACGCGATTATGGCGTATCCTTGAAAACTAAATCTTGTCCACGAAATCACGTTTACGATTCTCGTTTGAGCAAATGTCGTCAAACCTACGAACTGTCGAAGCTTGTGAAGGGCGTAAAGGACAAATACCAGGTACAGCTTTCACTGCTAAAGAAACAAACAAACCTCAATTCCGGTGATCTACGGTTTAGTCTAAGAAAACCTATAGCGCAATACTTTAAAATGAACCAATCACAAATTACCATTGAAAACGTAAAGGACAAATTCACAGAAATTCTTATAACTTTTACTCTGCGCTTGAGCCCATCCCAAAGTTTAACCGTGGCCTCAAATCCACAATTTATCGGAACTTCGAATGACACCATTGGACTTCGGAGACTTTTTAAATTCCAGGAAGCTTTTGAGTTATCTGGTTTTGGAATTACGTTCACCGTTTACCGGCTTCAAGTTCGTCAAGTGTCTTGCATTCACCAACAGGTTTACGAACACGATGAGTTTACTATACTTGATGATCTACGGATTCGCGTTAACGCAACTGGAGCTGTTTATGAACAACGTGAGTACTACATTAATACCACAGTTCCTAATCCAAGTGCCACAGTGTGCTTAAAGCTTCTCCCATTGCAGTGTAACGGCTCGTACATCAAGATCAATGCCTCAGAGTATCAGCTCCTTCCTAACTTAACGTTAGTCTATAATAATTCACTAACGTATAACTTTGGTGATTACATTTACGACAACGGAGCGGTGTTGATTTGTGTCGATTTTAAACGGAACTATACAATCCCTCATAACAAAGAATCCAAAGATGATTTAGCGTTGATAGTGTTAACCTGGTTTGGTTTTATTGTGTCTATCATTTGCCTGCTGGCATTATTTCTGACATACATAGTCTTCCAGGAACTTCGGACACTGCCTGGCAAGAATTTAATGAGCCTCACCATTTCACTTTGTCTCGCTGAAATGTTATGGCTTTGTGGAGCTTCATCGAAAGGAAACGAAGTTGCTTGTACCGTCATCGCCATTGCCAATCATTATTTCTTTCTGGTTTTCTTCACGGCCAGTTCAGTGATTGCATTCCATTCCTGTTTGGTTTTTGGAAGGAAAATCACATTTCGACGAAGCAAGTCCGAAGATAACAAGACGTTCTTGGTCTATTCGTTGGTCGTTTGGGGCATTCCAGCTCTGTTTGTGCTAGTTTTTGCGTTGCTTGATCATTACAGTGTGCTCCTGACAGACTACGGCAAATCTGACATCTGTTGGCTTGGTACACGAAAGGCAAAGCTATTCCTTTTCATCGCACCATTTGGAGCCTTGCTGTTGTTCAATCTTCTTCTGTTTGTATTTGTCGCTGTGCGGCTACACTACAATCAGAAATCCAGCGCACAAGCACTTGGAAAGAATACGGCCAGGCAACGTCAAAGTCAAAATGTTTTGGTCTGCGTCAAGTTGTCCACTCTTATGGGATTCTCTTGGCTTTTTGGCTTGCTCCAGATTGCCGTGGAAACTGAGACTGACGTCTTCGCGTATCTCTTTGTTATCTTTGTCAGCTTTCAAGGTTTATTCATTTCCATCGCTTTTTTGTTCAAACGCACTTGCTATGAACTCTACATCAGCTGGTTGTCAAAAAGTTCCAATTCTGGTTCAGGCCGTCCAAATGGTGAAAGCCGCCCGTCGAATAAAACCAATAGCACTGATAAACAAGATACTAAACTTTGAGTATTCCGAAACACTTTCAAGTACTCTGATTCTAGAGAACTCTGATTCTTTCTTCAGGAAGAAAAGGGAAGAGAACTGATGCGGACCTCGCTATCATGCAGCGACAGCTAATTAACAATAAACCAATCACAATGCACTTTACACATGAATATACTTTTAGTAGCCAATCAAGGGACGTTAACTATTAATGTTTTCTCCAATGAGAAGACATATTTTAGTAGCCAATTTTAGTAACCAAGGGACGCTATTAATGTTCCACCTGCAATAAGAAGACAGAGTAAGGATCTGATCGCCTAGCTCAAAAGGTTTAACCCACTGATCTCTATATATAACAGTTTATATATAGATGGCCAGCAGTCAAACATTTCGTGGCAGTCGCCGCCATCTTACGTAGTGGAACATATGACGCATTGCGGCCTTAGAACTTGTTCCCAATCCCAAAGTTGACTAGCATAAGCAATCTTGACGTCAGCACGGTCAGATTAACCGGGGGGAGGAATATTAACTACTCTGTGCCGGGGAGTCGGAAAAGCCGTAAAGCAAACAACAGATGCCAGTTCGTTTAGTTTTCACTGTTTAACAACAAATACAGTCAAAAGATGGCAAGTACACAACACGAAATACTGTTAAGGCATTAAGATTACTATAAAGGGTACAATTTAAGACTTGGAATTGAATTCTTCGTAGATTTTATAGTCTGCTTTTCAGTTTATATTATCGTGAAGTTTCTCCGTTGTCGGCACTGAAGAAAAACAACGAAATTTAAAGGTTTTACAGCTCAGTAACAGAAACAAATGCAAGAAATTAGCGTCTTAAACATTATTAAGTACTTCTTGTGTCCTTACATTCGTTTAAATTTTCTTAAAATAACTCTTTTTGTCTGTTTTCAATCTACGAAAGCTACGAACTTTAGTGGCGACCATCTTGGGTAGTGGTCACGTCATCATACAGCTGAGTTTTATTGAGATCAGTGGTTTAAGCCCTTGACTACCTGCAGGGCTATTGACGAGTAAAATCGTCTGGCGTTAGCAGAGTAAAATACTAAAGATGCGTCTACATGCGCGCTTAGGAGTCAAAGGGTTAACACTTTGAGGCCTGACGTATCCCTGTGCTGAATAAAATCGTCCGGCGTACGTTAGGCAGAATAAAATACTAAATACTCGTCTTCAGGCTTCAAAGTGTTAAAACCACTGACACGGCGCGATCAAGCAACTGGGGTCGGTACCTAAAGCCAAACAAAAAACCCTATAACCCTAATCAGGAAGAAGCATGAGAACGAATTGGTATTTGACCATGTGATTGGTTGTTTATAGCCAATCAGAAAACTCGTTCATATTAGGTAGGTCTTTACTGATCTTATATCATGACTCATGCATCCACAATGAAATAAGTTTTGTTTTGTAGTAAACAATTTCTTGTGAGCTTTTGGGCCATGAACTTGGCTTTATTAAAGTTACTGAGAACGAAACATTAAGACACTCATAAGTATGCGATAAACTATGCGATAAGTTATGTGTGGATATCACACTGTTTTGCAGTGAAAACAGTGTGATAATAGCCACACTTTGAATATATTTACCACACTATGCATACTATAGCCAGTTGAATAAATTATTTAAGCTTGTCCTGAAACAACGAAAAGTTGGCATATCGCGTAATAACTTTCCTTATCGCCCACGCATATATAGTATATAGCTATATGATTTGTTTCAGTCATATGTAAGCATGTATTTGTCAATATATAGTGAACTAGAGGGCACTCAGAGACAACAAATACCTCCGCTAACGGGTTAGTAGGAACTAGGAAATGTTTATAAGGAATTGTGACGAAAAGCGTTCAAGGGCATCATGTCTCCTTGCGGTGCGACACAGTAGCACTAGAATACAATAATTACAAAGGTGTCAGACAAATACAATATGAACCACATGTATTATAAAACCCGCTTTTCGAAATTTCGTATTTGCAGGTATCACACGGTTTTAAAGGTTTGGTTTTAAAGGGCAATAGCACTAAAAATTAAGTTTGTCTAATTTGAAAGAACTCATAAAATTGTAATAGAAGATCCTTTACAACTTTTTCGTATCTCTCTTCGTTTTCAAGATATTTCAATTTGTTTGATATGTAAATGAGATGGTCTCTGACGTCAGGTGTGGGGTAAAATATTTTCACATGTAGCAAAACCAGTTATATCTCTAAGCTTGTTCGGCGAAATCATTTGAAACTGTGCATATAAAAACTCCTTGCGACGCTGAAGTGATTTTGCTCTGTATGAAAATATTTTACCCCACTCCTGACGTCAGAGACCATCTCATTTATAGTGATTTACATATCAAACAAATTGAAATATCTTAAAAACGCAGAAAGATACGAAAAAGTTGTAAAGGATCTTCTATTACAATTTTATGAGTTCTTTCAAATTAGACAAACTTAATTTTTAATGCCAATCCCCTTTAAGTTGCTGTTTTTTTTCCATGAAACCTGTGCGACCTGTGCGAGACAGGTTTCAAGACCGATTGCAGCGTGTAAAGGCTGGTTGCCACTCAGGAAAATTTTCCGCAGGACAGGAACGGACAGGGAAGTTTTCTTTGTCTTGTGCCGCTCTCGGTCGGAACTAATGACTTCAACACAAAGGAAACTTTCCTGTCCGTTCCTATCCTGCGGAAGATTTTCCTGAGTGGAAATTAGCCTTAACACCTCCTTGTTTATGAACCTGTGTCGCTCTGCATTGCAAGACAGATTTCACCAAAGTAGGATGCACTTCAACTCAGTGATGCTTTTCAGGGCGTAACACCGTTTTCCTCCGTTTAACACTTATTCGAAGTCTAGTGTAATAAACTTTCCATAAATGACGTGAAATGAATATGGTGATGAATAAACACTCAAACAATAGATCACTGACTGATGCTGTGTGTATTTACACGTGTTCAAAAAGCACAACAGCATTGCATTTTAAGAGAATTTGTCTACAGTTCTTTCAAAAACTCATTAATAATTCATTTGGAAAACACAAAGAAAATCAGTACCATGTCCGTGGTTTTATACCTGATAAAACTTCTTGACGTCAGAAAGAATACTAATGAACATACAAATTTATATAAAGAATACTAATGAACATACAATTTTATTTAAAATACTCATTAATAATTCATGACGAAAACACAAAAGAAATCAATACCGTAGCAGAGGTTGTAAATCGGATACAGAATCGTCCTGATTTACATAAACTTTAGCTTCGATTTTCTCGGCTAAAATAGAGTATATCGCTAAAATAGTTGGTGAACTTGATTACTTAGATGCATTTGTATTTTAAGTAATAGATACAGCATTCGCAGCCGATCTGTATCTGATTTACTACGGCTCGCCTTCGGCTCGCCTTGTAAATCAGATACAGATCGGCTGCTCATGCTGTATCTATTACATAAAGAATACTAATGAACATAACATCCAATAACGAATCGTTTTTGAAGCCATTCAAAACACTCGCATCACGTGTCTTATCAGATCTAAAACACTCGGGCTGCGCCCTCGTGGTTTTAAATCTGATAAAACACTCCTGCTCGTGTTTTAAATATTACTTAGAATTTCAAAGTAGAAATATAGAAGAACCCAAAGATTCTAAAATGTCTATATATTTATTCAAAGTCTTGAAATGTGTTGTCTTTTGTGTATTTTATACGACGTTTTATAATCTTCAGAATTCTGTAAAATCTCCCCCCAAAATGCAGGAAATGTCATTTCAGGGACTTTAGATTTCAAAATTTTCCGGGGTAGCATGCTCCAGGATCCCCGTGGATGTTTCTCGCGCTTTCGGTGCTCGCCCCCCCTTGCACTTGACCTCTCCCTACGGGTCTGTTTAACCAAGTTAGCCAACCATTAACTTTCACGACAGGAGCCACGCCCATTTAATTTTACGACCAGTGGCCACACCCATTTGACTTTAGTGAGCGTCCCCCCACTTCTAAAATTTGGAAAACATCACTGCTTCAACTTCGTGCAACGGTTGGTGAAACCTGTCTCGCAATTGCTGGGTTGCACGTTACGTCATGGCGGCCATGTTGGTTGGTATATGTACAAAAGAATATTATATTAGATGCTATTGCACCTACTAACAAACATGACCGCTGTGTCGTTGTCACCTAAATTCCAGAGGATTGATTGCAACCCACCAATAGACCACTTTCATAATAGAGACCACTTTAAATATTCTTTTATGTGCATCTAAATAAATTTGGTCTCGTTATGAGCCAAAAATTATTTTGAATTGCAAACACAACAAGCGAGACTATTCTTGTTGTTTTGTTTTTGTGCTTATGTCGCTAGTGTGAACCGGGCTAAAAGCTTTCGTACACATTCAATAAACACTTCAATAATAATAATAATAATAATAATAATTTGTTTAATTCACCGCATTGCAGCATAACTGAATTACACGGATATATGAACTATTAACAAGCTATATATTTTAACAATAACAATAATACCTAATAATATTTAATTGTTATAAAATTATTAAAACGTTCAGTGTGTGCAGTTTTAACACTGGGGCGCTCTGAGCGAAGAAAGTACTCATGATCAGTGGGTCGGTGGGACTGTTTTAACAATATTTGTTAGAGGATTACAGGTTAATCTATTGGATCGAAGTTTATGAATAAAGTCTTTACAATATAATTATGTCTACGTGTACTTAAAGTTTCGATTCGACCAGTGCTTCATCATACAATAGGCTTCTCGTCCTTTCTAATCACAAATAAAACTACGATTATACAGCAAATCTGAATGACAATGCATTTGGCAGCGGACGAGCGCTCATGCAACAAACCATGCATGAATAAATAATCCCGGTTCACTGCTGAAGTCAGACTAGGAGTGCTCGAATATATGTTCGTTTGTGTCTCGCTCTTCTAGTTTCAAACTTCGTGAGACAAATGGAGAAATGGAGGTGTTGATTGAGTGAGACGCTTAAGAGTACTTATAACAACAATGTAGTGTACTACATTGGTTTATACAAGTTGTGTGGGGATCCGATGGTCATTCGACAGTGGTTTAATATCGAGTCAAGCATCAATGGTCTGATGAATCTCCAGAGTACATAACTTACTAAAGGCCATCGTATTATAAGGTAAGTAAGTATAACTGCTTATATATAGTCATCGTGTTATTCCGCTAAATATTTGTTAACTGAGAAGTTATGTGCCTCTGCATGTACTGTTCTGTTATATTACTCATCGACCAACTAACGCGACAACACCAACCCAATTATACGATACGGTCAGTGACTTTGTACGTACATAAGGCAGTCTGAACAGAACTTCAAGAGAATGATAAACAAGTGATTGTGTACACCAACGATACAGTCTCGAATATACTTCCGATCAGATCTGGGACTGCCTAGGACGTTACTTCAACCATGTTCACACCTATCGTAACAATCCCAGACGATCGGGGACAGGGAAAATCCCCGATTCTTACGACAAGTGAGAACCATATGCATGTATATCACTCATTGATTATCAACTCGACTTTGGACTTTTCTAACATTGCAGTTCAATACAAAATTTTATGCAACGAAGATCACATAAATAAAGGGAAAACATTGTGGTTCCTTACAAAGGTTATGGACTTGATCACTCAGTTGAAATAGATAAGAGAAAAATGCACTGTTAGTTTAAAGATCAAATTCTGAAATCTCTCCCACCGCGACCTTTTTAGCTTTTGACAACCAATAAAGATAATTTATTCTAGTCCGGACGTGGAGATCCTCATGAGAAACAAACAGAATAGTATACTCTGTGTTATGAAGCCACGAGACCCGGCCTTTCCATGAAAAGAAGCAGACTTAGAATATAGATAGCGAAACTCTTTACAGAATTATTCAGAGAATGTCGTAATGTTTACTGACATCTGTGTGATCTTGTATGATCTAGAATTTAGACCTAATTAGAACGGGTTTGCGACAACAAAACTCGTTGAACAGAATGCAGCCGAGGGAAATATAAGAATACAGAATACAGATTTTAATTACTTCTTCCCACAAGGGGCTTTTCAAGAGCAATTTACATTACTAAATTTCAAGTGGCAGAGTCGAAGGCATATTAAAGGCGCTCGAAGCAGCCGCCCTACGACACATTTATGACACACATGTCAGACCACGAATCACAGACCTAGGTGTTGATTTTATGGAGGGAGGAAAACCGGAGAACCCAGCGAAAAACCCTCGAAGCACAGGAGAGACCAACTAAACTCTACTCACACGAGTGTTCCAAGCTCGAGAACGGGGTTATTCCCAGACGGTCACCCATCCAAGTACTAACCCCGTCAAACCGGGCTTAACTTTTTGGTGAGAGGCAGCGCCCTAACAGCACAACACGCCACCCGTGAACATATAACCACACGGAATATGACGGAATTTAATAACACGGTAAGCAAGGAACCACATTTAAGAGCACTCCTAACACTTTACGTAATTTTTATTGCACAACATATATTACCAATCGAAACTATTAGATAAAAATCTATAAAATCGTTCTTGATCGCGGCTAGACTTTGGCGACGGCAAACCACAACAGGGCTTTATAGTTTATATACATAGAATAAGCGAGGATTTTCCCACACCGACAAAATAACACCAAGCTACTAAGGTTAATTAATGTAAAAGCACTAAGATATGTATTCAACTTGATGTAGTGTGCGTTTGACCCATAAATATAGTTTGACCATGCACGGTTTGATCCTGGCTATACAACGTCTTGAAGTAAACGAAGTTTATATGAAGCGATAGGCAGCTCGCAGCGCAAAGTTTAGTACAAACCAACTATAGTCAGACACTGAAATATTATCTTAAGGCAAATTTTACGAGTTTTCCCGGCCGTTTTAAAGTATAAATATAGATGTTACACGGACTTACACCCCGAAAGGTGTGCTGGATGTGAAGTACCAATATGGCCGCCAGTGGCTTCAAAATGATTACTGCTCACCACAAGGAATGAGAAATTTAGATTGGTACGGAGGGTCCAGTAGTAGAAGGCAAATTTCGCTTTTTAAATTTTGTATCTTTTTCCCAAAATATCAACTACAGTTCTTGTCTGAGGCCTTTTTGTCCTGTTAAAGTAGATTATACTATTTACAGGAAATGACGTCAACTAAAGCCTGGCGCACACGCTACGATTTCAGTCGGTCGATTTTTATCGGCTGGTCAACCGATAAAAAGCGGTGTTTACCATACAAGTGTGACATTTTCATGTAAAAGCTCACATCTTTAGCCGGGAGCCACCATTTCTACGATCATCAAACCAAATAACTGCAGGAAGAATAATAAGTAATCAGTGAACGATAAAAATTGGTGATCGCCACACACGACATGATGCCGGATATTTTGACGGATTTTAATCGGGCAATATCAAACCAGTTTGATATTTTACGATGAAAATCGGCAGATTAAAATTGTTCTGTAATGACACCGCACACCTAACGATTTTGACCGTAAGCCCTAAATTTAGTCAACCGATAAAAATCGGCCGACTAAAATTGTAGCGTGCATGTGCGCCAGGCTTAAGTGACACACGAAGCTTGAGGTTTGGAAAGTGTATAAATTTTCGTCAGACGATTTTAATTGCCAAGGGGAGAAGTCTGGGAAAGCCATGCTGTTAATCAGTTACAGAGCAAACTCATTTCGTATTCCATTATTGAATCACTGCATGTGTAACATCTGCGTGTCCCTGAGTTGTCCAGTCCTGTGAATAATAGCTTCAAAAACGAGTTTATGTAATAGATCAGAAGGATTTTTTATAAACCACGAATATGATACTCATTTCCTTCATTTGTGTTTTCCTTATGAATTATTAATCATAGATAATTGAAAGGAACTGGATAGGAAACTTACGAAACGGGAAACGATGTTTGCACAACTTGCTATGGTAGGGGCTAATCGGCACCTAATGGGTGATCGTCTCACATGGACATGATCAGCTATTGGTGAAATTAAACAATAGAGTAATATCACTTAAAGTGCCACTAACCCCAAAAAGTTTTTTGCACGAATAAACATCGCCAATCCAAATGATGAAGAATGCAATATAAATTAACTAAATTGGTAAAATCCTCTTGATTTAAGAATCGATTGAAGTGGCGATAATGACGGACACGACGGAGCACTTGGGAGACTGCGTCGAGAAGGGTTTGTGACGTAATACCAGGAATTCTATATTTTTTTACTGTAAAGTAAATAGGAAAGAACGTACCCAGGTTACGTTTATAGCCAGTTTGGCAGTATTTTTCATTTTAATTATTTTATTATAGTTCCAGTGTACTACACTTTATAGATTTTTGAAGACAAATTCCTGGTATTACATCATACACATCCTATACCCATTCCCCTCACTGCTCCACCATGGGACAAACAGATGCAAAATTTTGCAAGTTTGAAGGGGCATAAAAGATGAAAGAAGTGTTCAATAACAGAAAAGATATGTTGGTGCTAATATACGAAAAATGTTTGGGGGTTAGTGCATGGCACTTTAAGTTCAGTGGTGTCTGATTTTAGCCATGTGGGACCACGTTAGGTGATTAGCCGCTTATAAGTCTAAATTGCCATAGCAAGTTGTGCAAACATCATTTTCCAATTTCGTAACATCGTTTTCCCCCTTCTATTATCTATGTATTAATGAGTTTTTGAAAAATATACAAAAAGCCCAAACGTGAGACAGGCACTTAATTTCATTGGCTTCTTACTTTCTTGTATACAAAGAGAAACAGAATGTAGCTCTAGGGTAAGCGCGCAGCCGTGTGTGGAGAAGAAAAGCATGTCGTCAAATAAGAACGTCTGCATAAGAGTATAAATCTCCGCCACATTACTTAAAATCACTATTTTTAGTTTTCAGAATACCTCAAAGATAATGACGAGAGAAAAACGTCACCCAAAAGACAAAGCTAATTTTGTTTCTAAAATAACACTTTGGTGGACCTATGGTCTCCTGAAAAAAGGCAGTAACAACACACTGGAATACGAAGATCTTTATGCTGTGACAGGAAAAGATCGCGCTGAATATTTAACGAAACGTTTGGAGGACAAATGGACGAAAGAGAAAGGTCGGGCGCGCAAATCTAAAAGAGATCCAAAGCTTTGGAAAGCCATGTTGAGGTTCTTTAAATGGAAGAACTACGGTACAATGGTTTTCATTGGACTTCTTTCCCTTGTTGCTGAAAATGTTATTTGGTTTTCAACCATTAAGTTATCGAATGTCGTCGGAAGTGATTTTGACTATGGCGTCGATTCCAGATATTTATGCCTTGTTTATATCTACGGTATAGCAATGGGTAATTTGGTCAGGTCTATATCTCTGAATCACTTCCACCTCTATGGGACGGTGTTGGGGATACGTGCAAGATCGGCTGCGGTTGGATTGTTGTATAAGAAGGTGAGGAAGCAGGAGTGTTATAGAACCTTTTCCATCATCATGTAATCATCACCAGTATCATTCAGCATCACCATCATCGTCATCATTATCACCATTATTATCATCAGTATTCATCACAATCACCATCATCATCGTAATCATCATGATCATCATGATCATCACCATCATCATGATCATCATAGCCATGATCATGATCATGACCATCATCATACTATCATCACCATCATCATGATCAACATCATCATCGTTATCATTACCATTATTATTAGCACTATCATCATTACCATCATGATCATGATCATCATCATCATCATAATCATCATATGATGATCATCATAATCATCATCTGATGATGATGATCATCATCATCATAATCACCATGATCATCATCATGACCATCATTATACTATCAACACTGTCATCATCATCATCATCAACATCATAATCATCGTGATCATTACCATCATTATTCGCACTATCATCATCATCATCATGATCATAATCATCATCGTCGTCAACAACATATCATCACCACCACCACTGCAATAAGTAATAGAATTATTACAATATATATTACGTTTAAGGTTCTTTGTGTGAGTAAAACATCCATGGAAGCTGGTCATGTGATGGAGCTAATTTGTGACGATTCGCAACGACTGGCTACCAGTGGAGAATATTTTATCCAAAATAGTTTCCGTCAACTTCTTAGTTGGACATGCGCCATTAGTTGGTTGATTTATTTCGTGGGTTGGGAAGTCATTCCAGGAACATTCTTGTTAATTCTTCTCGGTCTTTATCGTCTTTTCATGGCAAAAGTGGACTACAGACTACGCAAAAGAGCTTCACAGCTTGCTGACAAACGACTGGGATTTCTTCGCGAGATTTTGACAGGCATCCACGCTATCAAGCTGAATTGTTTTGAAGGAATTTTTGAACAAAAGATCCGACACACAAGATGGTAATGTGACAATAATAAAAAAATAATAATCTATGTTTTAACATCACTATCTGTGTGTCTATGTGCGTATGTCTGTCATGCCTGTCCACCTGATGTTAGCTCGAAAACGGCTAGGACGGAAAGAGGGGAGGAAATAGGGAAGGACTGAGGAAGAGATGGACGGAAGGAGGGAGGGAGGGAAGGAAGGAGAGAAGAGAAGGAAGGAAGGAAGGAAGGAAGGAAGGAAGGAAGGAAGGAAGGAAGGAAGGAAGGAAGGAAGGAAGGAAGGAAGGAAGGAAGGAAGGAAGGAAGGAAGGAAGGAAGGAAGGAAGGAAGGAAGGAAGGAAGGAAGGAAGGAATGAATGAATGAAGAGAAGGAAGGAAGGAAGGAAGGAAGGAAGGAAGGAAGGAAGGAAGGAAGGAAGGAAGGAAGGAAGGAAGGAAGGAAGGAAGGAAGAAGGAAGGAAGGAAGGAAGGAAGGAAGGAAGGAAGGAAGGAAGGAAGGAAGGAAGGAAGGAAGGAGGGAGGGAGGGAGGGAGGGAGGAGGGAGGGAGGGAGGGAGGGAGGGAGGGAGGGAGGGAGGGAGGGAGGGAGGGAGGGAGGGAGGGAGGGAGGGAGGGAGGGAGGAAGGAAGGAAGGAAGGAAGGAAGGAAGGAAGGAAGGAAGGAAGGAAGGAAGGAAGGAAGGAAGGAAGGAAGGAAGGAAGGAAGGAAGGAAGGAAGGAAGGAAGGAAGGAAGGAAGGAAGGAAGAGAAGAGAAGAGAAGAGAAGAGAAGAGAAGGGAGGGAAGAAGGAAGGAAGGGAGAGAAGGAAGGAAGAGAAGGAGGGAGGAAGGGAAGAAGGAAGGAAGGAAGGAAGGAAGGAAGGAAGGAAGGAAGGAAGGAAGGAAGGAAGGAAGGAAGGAAGGAAGGAAGGAAGGAAGGAAGGAAGGAAGGAAGGAAGGAAGGAAGGAGGGAGGGAGGGAGGGAGGGAAGGAAGGAAGGAAGGAAGGAAGGAAGGAAGGAAGGAAGGAAGGAAGGAAGGAAGGAAGGAAGGAAGGAAGGAAGGAAGGAAGGAAGGAAGGAAGGAAGGAAGGAAGGAAGGAAGGAAGGAAGGAAGGAAGGAAGGAAGGAAGGAAGAAAGGAAGGAATGAAGAGAAGGAAGGAAGGGAGGAAGGAAGAGGAAGGAAGGAAGGAAGGAAGGAAGGAAGGAAGGAAGGAAGGAAGGAAGGAAGGAAGGAAGGAAGGAAGAGAAGGGAAGGGAAGGAAGTGGGGAGCAAACAAATCAGTAGTCTTATAATACTCACACACAATTCACGTTGTCTTTTCAAGGCAAGAGATAAAATCAAAAACAAAACGTTGGATCATAATGTCCTTTTGCTACTCATTCTATAATTGTGGACAACAACTGGGAACCTTTGTTTCCATCGTTTTCTTGGTGCTTATCCGCGGCCTGAGGCTTTCATATCAAGATGTATTTGCCATGATGATATTAATCAAAGTAGCAGAAAGAGCATTTTGTCAAGCTCTGCCTGAAGGGATTCGTCTCGTCACAGATGTTTACATGTCGCTACACCGGATACAAAATTTCCTAGAAAAAGACGATCACTTGCCCGACATTCTTCAAACATCTCCTTACAAAACTGAAAACAAACCCAAGAACACAGATACCTCAGAATACCACGACGAGTTGGCCGCGGCTTATTCAAGATCTCAAAGTCCTAAAACAACTAACAAAAACCCTTTTTCAATTTCAAGAAGACCTTACCTCGAACTGAAAAATGTTACATGCAGATGCCGTTCTCCGTTCATGTCGCGGCCAAGTCCCAAACACGCGCCATCGCTAAATTATATCACCCTTGATGTATCTGATCGAGGCCTGGTAGCGATTACAGGACCAGTAGGTAGTGGCAAGTCCTCTCTATTGGAGTGTATTTTAGGTGGTGAACAGATAGTGACGAATGGAACTGTCATGCTTTCGGGACGTCTCGCCTATGTTTCGCACACGCCTTGGGTATTTCCCGGGACAGTTCGTGATAATATTTTGTTCGGCTTGCCTTTTCACGAAGACTTGTATCGCGAAACAATTCAGGCTTGTCAGTTAGAGGAGGACTTCAAGACTTTACCACAAGAGGACGGATTTCCGATCGGAGTACACCGTGCAACAGTCAGTGGGGGTCAACTGGCTCGTATCGCCTTGGCACGTGCTGTGTACTCTCAAGCAGATATATATCTTCTGGATGATCCGCTGAGCTCTTCAGACGCCGAGATTGCTGAAAATATCTTTGAGCATTGTCTGAAAGGGTTGCTTGCGAACCGAATTGTTCTTCTGACAACACACACGCCACGCTACCTAAGGCGGGCAGACTACATCGTGAAGCTCAGAAAAGGCGTGATTATCGCCCAAGGAACCTTCGAAGCAATTAAGGACCAATTTTCAGAAGAGGAATTAGGTGAGGATGAACTGAATGTGGTGTCTGGCAACGTGCGCACGGAAAAAGCGAAAGGAAAGGAAGCAATTAGGGAGTTGTTGGAAGAGGCGGAAGAAGATCGCGAGATTGGAAACGTTTCGTTCAAGGTTTACAGAGAATATTTCACGTACGGAGCGTCAGTGTTCATTTTCTTGCTGATTGCGTTAGTGTTTTTCTCTGGACAAGGTAGGTTGATTACAGAGTAGTAAACTCGACTCACTAGTTCTGACTTGACTTGTGACGATGATGCTTACAATACGAAGGTTTAGTTCCAGTGCGGATTCGAGTTCCCTCGCGAAGATAACTAAGTCGCACTCAAACTCGTCCTTTGAATAGACGCCATTCCCGCAAAAAATGCGCGTGCGCAGATCTATTGCGCAGTAGCGAACACGAACTTGCAATGGACCTAAACTTCTCTAGTAGTAGTAGTAGTAGTAAAAACTTTATTTATACGCGCTAACCTCATCAACTGTGTAGTTGGTTTCCATGAGGGGCGTGTGGCAAATTTAACTAATAATTACATTAAAACGTTTTGGGTTCCTAACTAACTAATTACATTCTTTTTAGGTTGTTAACTTAATTATAGTAAAAATGCAAAACAGGCTAAGATATAAACTAAAATGTAATATATAATGAGAAGATATTTGATAATAAGACTAAGATTATAATATTATTATTTACACAAGAACTGAGAAAGAGTGAGCAGCAATGTTTCTTTTGAATTCAGGCAGTGACTCGCATTCTCGTATTTTAGCAGGTAACGAGTTCCAAATGATTGTTCCATCATAGCTGAAGCTCTTTTTTAGATTATTGGTACGAGGCTGTGGCAACTGAAGTGAAGAACTAACTTCCCTTAAATTGTAATTAGTTATATCACGTTTATTAGTGAATAGATCTGTAAGAGATTGAGGTCCCAAATTATTTAATACTTTAAACATTAATTTTGCTTTATTCTTTTTTCGTTGAGCCTCAAGAGTTTCCCAACCTAATGAACTCAGTGCTACGACATGACTGACTTCATTACTCATATTCATAAGAACTCTTGCAGATCTGTTGTGTAGTTTTTGTAATCTTTTGGCTTGGCATAAACCAAACACATCCCAAACCTCACAACAGTAATCAAAATGTGGTTGAACCAAGGCAAAATAAACTGAAAGTAACGTATCTTTGTCAACAAAATCCCTCAACCGTCTTATAGCTCCAATTCCTGACGTTATCTTCTTGCAAATTTTATCGGTATTTGCATTCCAGGACAAATGCTGATCTACAACGACCCCAAGTACCTTACTTTCAAAAACCTGTTTAATTGGTTTTTGTTCAATACAAATTTCAGGTTCTCTATCTTGTTTACTCCTCAGTAAAGGCTTTGATCCAATCAACAGAAATTCGTTTTTTTTCTTCTATGGATACACTAAGGGTACGACGTGGTTGCGGGTCCGAATCTAGTCCACAGCTCAGAGTTTTCTGATATTAACATCTAAGACAGCTTGTAAAATGTATACGTAGTTACGTACAACCCATAATATCACTTTAGACATTTCATATGCAAACTATACCGTCTAGCCTTTAGGAGCACACGACTATAAATTTGCAACCATCCAAGCCTCAGTAGCTCAATTGTTAGAACTGGTCATTAGAAGATTGACGAACGTCCACCTAACGTCTGGTATACACCAAAGTCGCTAACGTACCACATTCGCTACATGCATGCATGTATACGTATGTATATCATAACACTTTAATCTCTTATATCTCTCATATGTAGTCATTAGGAGGTTGCAGGTTTCATCTCAGTCTAAGACTCAAACATTTTCCAAGTATTTGAGCTTGACGAACGTCCACCAAACGTCTGTTAGATCCCACCAAGTTTTCAAACTTAACATATGCACTATACATGTATATAGACGTACAATTCATCACATCACTTTAACCTCTTATATATATGGTAATTAGAAAGTTGCAGGTTCGATCCCTATCTGGGACTCAGAAACATTTTCTAAGTATTTGAGCTTGACGAAGCTCTACCAAACGTGTGTTACATTACACCAAGCTCGCAAACGTACCACATGCACTATACATGTATTGACGTATAATTCATCACATCAGTTTAACGTCTTATATATACATCTGGTTATTAAAGGGTGCAGGTTCCATCCCCGTCTGGAGCTCAAAAATCGTTTCTGAGCCTTTGAGCATGACGAACGTCCACCAAACGTTTGCTACATTACACCATGGATAGTAAAAAGACTGGATTGGAAACTTGATGGCGTGAGCATAACAACCTGGTTGCAATTGACAAGCTTAAAAAACCCGAGTATATTCAAAGTTTGGGATTAATACAGCCTAAAATGATAATCGAATTGTCTGTAAATACGACAAAGCCACAATACGACAAAATGCCCGTCTATTCTTACTCATTTTAAAAGAAGATATCAAGGTTTACTAGTTAAAATATGCATCCCAAATTCCGAGCAAAACAAAGCACAATTTGGGGACGCCAGTTTCTTCAAAACAACGCAGGAATCATCAAAACAAAGATCAACAAGGCTTACCCCGAACGCTCGATTGTGGCTTAGGCAGGTTTGTAAGGCGATAAAATCATTTGAAACGTCAACATAGTCATCTGAATGTGAGGATATGAAGAATTTGAAGAAAAGTTCACTAAAAACCTCAGTAAAACAAGCGTACTCACGCCATTCGTGACATCACAATTTGCAACTATAGGTTTCAACATCTCTCGAGCAAAGAAAAACGCTTTTTAGCCAATCGGCGGCCTGGAAACACCTCACGTGACTATTATTTTCCAATCCACTCATTTTACTATCCATGATTACACCAAGCTTCCAAACGTGCCATGTACAAGTTGTATCATTTTAATATTTTAGTATACATCTGGTCACCAGAAGGTTGCAAGTTCGATCCCTCATGTTTGAGGCTCACTTACATTTTCTGAGTATTTCCATGAGCATGACCAATGTCCACCCAACGTCTGTTATTTACAAGTATATATGAACGTATATATGTATACGTACAACTCGTTACTCATAATAAAACTTTACAGACTCCACGCTGAAAGTATACTATACTAACATACTTAGTCTCTTCTAGGTGTGATCGTGGTAGTGGATGTTCTCGTCTCTTCGCTGCCAAAGTTATACAAAAAGGAACAAGGCTCGGACCATACTATGATAACTTACTCAGCCTCTCTAGGAGTTGGGATCTTACTTATTCTCTTCGGTACAATATCCATTTTCTTGGTCCAAATGAACGCGGCGTACGTGGTCCATAACAAGATGGTCGCCTGTCTGGCAAAAGCCCCGCTATCCTTTCACATGACAAACCCAGTTGGTCGCATAATAAACCGCCTCTCCCAACATATCAATAACTTGGACGAACTCCTTCCCGACAACCTGACCACGTTTTTCCACTACGTTTCGCCGACGATAGCAACATTTGTGTTGGCGCCATTAACAAACATCATTCTACTTCCCATCGGCCTTTTCACCCTCATTATTTTCTATCTTATTTCACGATTCTTTTTCAACTCCATCATAGACATCAGGCGTTTGATGTCAATGGCCGGTGGTCCGTTGTATTCTCATTTTTCCAACACCATGGAAGGAGTTCGAACCATTCGAGTTCATAACCGGCAAAAAGACTTCACAGATGAAATGTTCAGGTAGAGTTCATTTAATCATTACAAAGTAAATTGTTAGAATAATTACTTGGGCTACCTCTGGTAGGCCGAGTCTAGGCACGATCGGGAATCGCATAGAAAATTGGCCACTTTCATGGGGCAGTTCGCAGGCCACGTGCGCGCTGGCTCAAGTGAGTTGTCGGCCGAACTTGATGAAATTAAATTTATAGCCAAAAACAAAATCAAGACAAAGAAAAAATCAATAGTTGAGATATTTATTCACCCTCCATAGTTGATTGGGTTTGTTTTATGTCAACTCGTCACTTCGTGAGTCGTCAAGTATACTTTCCACGACTGATTCGAACTTTAAAATCCATTTTAAAGGTCAATTGGGTACACACATCTGCCAAAAAAAACAACCCGACTTCTTTTGGGGGTTGTAAACGGTCAACAAACGACAGATTTTAGTCATTTAACATAGAAGTTTACGATACTAGATCGCACCTTGTTCTTCGTCTAATTTTCCCGCCATATTTGATTTCAAGTCAGCAAATGCTTGATAAGGATTCCTACAATATCCCTAGTATCCTCTTCAACGGATCCTTTATTTTCCTTTATCTTCACTAATTTTATCGTATTAACCCACATGTACCACAACACTCCTTCGCTCCTGATTCATCTCGCGCCATGTTTACACGCAAGATATTCGTTCTACGCATGCGTAGCTAATCTAGGTCAACCTGGATTAGATCCCAGTCGACAGCCGCAATTTCCGATCGTGTTTCGGCTCGGTTTTTTCCCCTTTTTTGGGTGTCACGATTTTGCATTTTTGCACATTTTACTTCCCATCATAATAAGCATAACCACCATCGGCATAATAATCATCACCACCACCATCACCATTACCACTTCCTCCACCACCACTTCCTCCACCACCACTTCCTCCACCACCATCATCACCACAACCACCACCAACAACATCACCATCGTCACCATTTTCATCACCATTCACTATCGCTATCACTGCTACCATTACCATCATCGTGGTTCTCATGATCACAAAATGATAAACTTTGTTCTACATTACTAAGAGTCTATAGATTAACCGTATAAACATAATTAACTATTTGATAACATTGCCTTAAATTAATTCAAAAATACCTTGGTAAATTGTTCCACCATGCATTCAAGTGCTAAATATAACTGATGTATTTCCTTAAAAATGTTTTGGGTTTTTGAAGAGGATAGCTACTTTCATTGCTACAAAAAGAGTACATCATATTCATTTAGCATACTTAATTTCGCTTTCATTATACGATTTTAAATGAATTAACTATGATTAACCCTTTACCGGGCATGGTTGCCATTTGGCAACTTCTTACTTTTACTCTGGCTAACGCCAGTCGATTTTACTCGTCAAGTGGAGACCTCCTGGTAATCTGCCTGGTAAGGGGTTAATATCTGTCCACACTCAGCTAGACTAAGGGCTAGCTAGAGCACAGAAATTTGTTGTAGAACTTTTCAAATTTATCAATAATTCATAAAAAAACAACAAAGGAAAACCACGACGATAAGCGGTCTTGAAATTATAGTAAAGAACGTCCAGGGCCGCCGAGAGAAATTTTGGACCCCTGGTCAAAAAGTATTTGTGGGCTTTTATTATTTTAATAAACCATAAAGAGGACCCTTATTAATAGTGAATTAAAAACACTATAGAGCGCCTCGTGACGGTAATAACAAAGTCATAAAGGACTCAATGACACTAATAAAGTCATACAAGAGCCACCATGACAGTGACAATGCAATGTAATGATCAATTAAAAGTAAAATGTCCATTATCTTTTAAAAAAACAACTATTTTCCCACTCTTCCCCCCTATTACACTAAAACTTTAGTTGTTGATTATTAAAAAACTGAATTTATTGTTCAACAGTTCAGATAATGTACTCCTTTGCTTCGTGGCGTTAAAAATGGGCCCCTTCCCGTCAGGCCTGAGAACGTCCATAAACGAACGCGAATATACTGACTCGTTCGAGAAGTAATATTTAAAACACAAGCAGGAGTGCTTTATCAGATTTAAAACCACGAGGGCGCAGCCCGAGTGTTTTAGATCTGATAAAACACGTGATGCGAGTGTTTTGAATGGCTTCAAAAACGATTCGTTATTGGATGTTATGTTCATTAGTATTCTTTATATAAAATTGTATGTTCATTAGTATTCTTTATATAAAATTGTATGTTCATTAGTATTCTTTCTGACGTCGAGAAGTTTTATCAGGTATAAAACCACGGACATGGTACTGATTTCCTTTGTGTTTTCCTCATGAATTATTGAGTTTTTGAAGCTATATGTCAAGCACTCAACATTGTTCTGATCACCACGCTATCAAGACACCTCGAAGTTAGCTAAAAAAACAACTCAGGCTGCTCAGCCTCGTTTTTTAACCGTCACTTCTTGGTGTTTGGAACTTTGGATACCGTGGTAAAAAAAAGTTTCTTGTGCTTTCCTAGAGCTGTACCACTTACTGAGTTACTGATGTAATTCAAATCTTTAATTTTAGTCACACTAACAACCATGCTCAAGCCATGTTCGCCTACTTTACCGCAATGCGTTGGTTTTCAACTACAATGGATATTCTGTGTGTTGTATTTTCGACGGTCGTCAGCATTATTGTGGTGTTTTATGGAAAAGAATCTTCATATGCAGGTTTGTACGCAATGCATGTACTTTAAGAGCGACATTTGTATACTCGATAATTTACTTGATAAAAAGTGGTGTTTATTATATAAGTACTGAGATTTCCGTACAATTATAATGATACAAATACAACTCGTACGTTTCAAGCTTCTGAGGCTCGCATTGGTTATACGATAGTTCCTCACATGTGAAAAATATCGTATGAGCGTTCTCGTTGGCTATCATACTGGTCAGCTCAGTGTTGTTCATGCTGGTCAGCTCAACGTTGTTCATGCTGCCCAGCATAACGATGTTCATGCTGGCTAGCTCAATGTTGTTTATGCTTATATATAGGCAGGTAAGCACAATATTGTTCATGTTGCCCAGCACAACGATGTTCATGCATGCATGCTGGCTAGCTCATTGTTGTTCATGCTGGATTGCTCGCCAGCGCAATACTGTTCGCACAACTCACCATAACGTTGTTCGTGGTTGTCAACAACCCCGCAACAACGTCGAGCGTTTTTATGCGCGCAATTGCTCAAACATATTTTTGTTTTCAGGTCTTGCAGCTGTTACCATCATCTACGCGTTTAACACTGTGCACGATGTTCAGTATGTAATAAGAGTGTTTGCAAAAGTCCATTCTCAGATGACGTCAGCCGAAGCGACAATCGCCTATACCAAAATCGACCCCGAGACGGGACACGATATCGACAAAAAGCCACCAAAAGATTGGCCTCATGCTGGCAGCATACAATTCAAAAATGTCTCACTTCGTTACTACAAAGACGGTCCTACGGCTCTGAGGGATTTAACATTTGAAATAAAAGCATCGGAAAAGATTGGGATTGTTGGCCACACGGGGGCTGGAAAATCATCGTTGGTGGCCGCACTTATGCGAATGGCCGAGACTGCTGGCGAAATTATTGTAGATGGTATTAACATTATGGACCTGAACGTTCTATCTACTCGTAGGGGTATTTCTGTGATCTCTCATTCTTCAACTTTGATTAGCAGTTCAATCAGAGTGAACTTAGATCCCTCCGCAATGTTCACCGATTCCGAGATTTGGGACGCGCTTGCGCAGATGCAAATGAAGACAGTGATCTCAAGTTTACCGCACAAACTCGAAAGTGTAATTATGGAAACTAGTTCGGCTTTCAGTGTTGGGGAAAGACAGTTATTGAACTTGGCACGAGTTTTACTGAGAAAGAGTAAAATTATCATCTTCGATGAAGCAACGGGCAAGATGGACCGAAGGACGGATGAACAAATCCAGGAAATTCTTCGCAATGTGTTCAAGGATTGTACAGTGATTACTATTGCACATCGACTAAGTACAATACGGGAGTGTGATAGAATAATGTTGTTAGATTGTGGTAAGATAGTCGAGTTTGATAAGCCGGAGATTCTGTGGGAGAACGAAACCGGACTGCTACGCCAGCTGTACAGGTTAACTTCAGAAAACTGAGATGGAGTTTAGAGAATCGTTTAGATGCACGATGTAATTTTATACACCATGGGCCCGATGAGTGAGCTGGATGGATTGATGGGTAGGGTGGATGGGTGAGCTGGATGGATGGATGGATGGGTAGGGTGGATAGGTGAGCTGGCTGGATGGATGGATGGGTAGGGTGGATGGGTGAGCAGGATGGATGGATGGGTAGGGTGGATGGGTGAGCTGGATGGATGGGTGAGCTGAATGGGTGAGCTGAATGGGTAGGGTGGATGGGTGAGCTGAATGGGTAGGGTGGATGGGTACGTGGGTAGGTAGGTGAGTTGCTGCATAGGTGGGTGACATCTCCCATGTGACGTGTGGAAAAGGACAAAAATATCTACATTAAAAACTCAGATTAAAATACATACATTATAATTACATTTTTAAATGACATATGGACTGATTTTTATCATAATTTAATCAGGAAATTTTTCCCTTCATAAAGAGCTATATAGACCGTTGATTATTTAAAGCCATATTATTCCAGGCAACAACTCAATATTATACTAAAGGTTTGTGCAATGTTGATAACTATACAGGTAAAATATGTCAAGTGTTCCTCTTTCGGGTTCCTGACTTGGTTGGAACTTTGATTGATGTCAAAGCAACTTTCCTAAAGGTGCAGGTGAGGTAATATTTTTCTTCAACTTGCAACGCAATTTTGTTGCCTTGCAAATTGAAAAGCGTTGTTGCACGTATTACCACCCAATCATTGTTGCGTGACAATGTTTAAGGTGGGTGGTAATACGTGCAACGACGCTTTTCAACTCGCAACGCAACAAAATTGCGAATTGAAGAAAAATGTTGCCCGTATTACCTCACCTTAAAAACAGTTGCAAATTTCCTTCAAAATTTTCTTACACGTCCGGTTTGTAATGAAATATATTTTATTCATAACACAAAAAGTGTAGAAAAATTCAAAAGGACATGCATTTGCAACTGTTCCTAGGAAAGTTGCACCAAAATCAATCAAAATACGGAATTCAAAGTTAGGAATTCAAAGTAGGAACACCTGACATAGGTTACCTGTAAAATTAAATTCGTATAATGTGCGACATTATTTGAGAATATTAGCTAAACTACTAAATGTGCAATGCAATGATCTATTACCTATACGTACTTATGTTTCGCTGCTTTGAAGATTGCCATATTGTTGTCATTTTTAGCAAAGGCAGGAAAGTACTTGTTTAGCCACAAAAGTCTGTTTAGGTAAGAGTTTATACGGAGAAGCAACGTGCCCAGGTTCGACACAGACCATATTCATGTACTGTAAAACGTAAAGTAAATACAATACGTACTTTAGTTTCATTAATACACCACTTTCATAATAGCGATTAATTTGAATATTCTTTTGTGTGCATTTTAATAAGCCTTTCTGGCTTCGTTTGTGTGTCTGCAATTGCAATACAAAAGAATCTTTGCTCAGTCATAACGAGGCCAGAAAGGCCATTTAGATGCACATAAAAGAATATTTAAAGTGAAGGCCTTTATGAAAGTGGTCTATGAAAGCTTCTTATTTTAACAGGAGTATCGTTTTGTTTACACATTTCATTTGCAAGTTTCAGACCATTTGCCTGTCATTTTACGGCATACACAAAAGAAATTCTATGAGCAAAGCAAATAAACAAGTACTAAAGACTTATGGTATTAACCGAATGCAAGGTCGATACAGCAAAGTATTTGCCTGAGGTTTTAGTAAATAAAGTATACAAATACTTTCCAGTACAGACTAAATTTATTATATGGCTTTTGGTCATTTTGTGAAACACTGTTTTCGTCTTCGAAGGTTGCCGTTACCTTACCTGTTTTTCGTGGCACGCTTGTTTACCCCAGTTTGGCTTTCATTTGTCGTGTTTTTAGAAAACAGCTTTAAAAAAACTCAGCTGTAATGTTCCAGCATATTTTATTGTTCAAAATATTTGAATTAAAATACCTAGTTTTCTTTTATTCGTTTTCAAATCACCTCAGAAGTTTTCCCGCCAAAACCTACCGGTCCGAGAAAAACATCAATCTCTTACCCAGAGCCTGCGGTCTTTTTGTCCAGCAAGAAGCTATCGGCTCTGGCCGAAACGAAGTAAAGCAGTACGGGTGATTGGTTTAAATTCTCATTGGCGTTCTCTCGGCAATCGTTCGGAAATCAGAAAGTTTTTCTGATTTTGTGGTTCAGGTTCCGACCAGAGCTGATGGCTCCTAATTGTCGCTGGACAAAAAGACCTCGGGCCCTGGGTCAATATATCGAAGAATCCCAACTGCCCAGCAACCAATCAGCTTGCATCATTTTGCGCATACGCACCGGCAAACAAGATCAGCCATATAATAATTGTGATTAGCGATAGTCGACACTCGATAAATCATACCTCATTATCCCCGAAATCTGACATTTGCTTTGCTTTTTCTACCCATGGATTCCAAATAACTACAATAAAAATAAATTATCTCCATTCACGAGAATTTCAATTGAACGCGTTTCACCTCAAAATCATTTTTTAATTCTTGTATTCGCTCTTACATCGAACAAGCAATGTATTTAGCAAGGCAACTGTACATCAGGATTAATGTTCATGCGCAATGGACATTTTATTTACCTGTATCGGGAAAGTTTTCTTTTTCAATTCGGATGTTATGTTCACCAGTAAACAGAGTGTGTTCCCGGGAAGTGCTTTTGTAAACACTGAAAAGGCAAGTATGAAAAGAGAAATTGATTAATTTCGAGTTATATGTCCAAATAGTTATTTATACCGGATACCGGATATTACATTGGACCACTGATTATAGTTTTGTGGCTTAGTAGAACCTGTTTGTTTGTCCATGTAATAGACCTTACTCAAAAATGGCCACCGAATTATAATTCTTTTATGTGCATATAGATTAGCCCTTATGACCTTGTTTCAAAGTAAAAATTATTTTGAATTTCCCACGTGAAAACGAGTTCATAAGGGCTAATGTATATGTACATAAAAAAGAATTTTACTTCGTCGTCCATTTTTATTAAGGTCTATTCCGTCTATAGTATTTGTAATATCTGTTCTACCGTAAGTGGATATTTAGTTTCGGAAAGAATATCATTGTCATGCCTGCATGGGCGCTAAATGAAAAAAAGTTTTAAAAAAGTCTAAAAACCCGACCTAACCAACCTATGTTTTTGCAAAAAGTTGGAAAAAAATATAGAAAACCCAGGATTTTTTTTGCCTAACCAATTGACATTCCTCTGCTACCAGTGTAACTCCATTTTCCATATCTGCCGTTTGTATCTATATGAATTTCAGTCCTAATTAGGCCGTCCTGACGCCACGGCCCACACCACACAAACATACACACTGTATATCAGGGCGCTGTATATACATACCTGTCGACGTTCCCAGCAATGTGAACAAATTCTGAATTTTCTTTAAGTTCTCCACCTTTAACCTAAAACCAGTTTTAGGTATTAAACGAAGAATTTATAAAAAACCGTGCCAGTCTTAAATTGCTTTTGGTTCATTTTCTTCTTAGTTTTGAACACTGTTTTTGTATTCGGAGTTTATGAATTAGAAGTTAAGTTTTTTAGACATTCACTGAGGTAAGAAAGTCTGGGGTGAGTCATTTGGGATTAGTATATAGTCAAATCGAGTTTCCGTGAAGACCCGTAAATGCATAAGTTGTTATAACACTTACAACACTAGTAGAAACCAGTTAAAAAAGTAATTACCTTGTCAATATAATCACAGCCTTGTAGACCTTGTATTTTGACAGAATCAATGCTATTCACTCTGTAGTAAGTGTGAAGCAGAGATGTAAAGTCAAATGTTTTGTCACCTATTAAAATAATACAATAAAATTAATTAGCTATGAATGATAAATTATACAATAAAGCATATAACCAACAAGAAACAACATGAAACTTTTAATTGTTTGAAAGCGTAAATCGACAAGTGATACAACTATATAAATATGTAGTAAATCTATCTAGATTTATTTAAGAGCAAAATTAAATAAAAAAGAACAAGAAGTTTATATATTACTGTAACATACAAAAAGCAAAATGGAGCATTTTGAAAAAAAGAAAAGAAAGAAAAAAAATGAAATGAAAGATATCAGTTTCTAGCAGATACAACATTTTTAGGTGCCCTAAGAATTTATTCCTTTTTATGTTTTTACCTGTGTTCTCAACTTTTAGTTCCATTTCAAATTCACAAGCTTTTAGTGTTAGAGTGTACCAAACTTTGAACCTTGGAATATGAATAAATTGTATGCTCTTTCATTATACTCTTTCTAGATTGTAAAATTCCATATCTCTTAAGGTTTTCAGTTTGCTAGTCAAACTGTATACAATTTACATAATTTTTGAAGATTAAATAATACATACAACATATATAACTGGCCCTATAGTAAGTTTTTAGAAGCACATGTACATACTTATAATCCCAAATTTTTCTTAGTTCTTCATTGTCTTCTAACAAAAGTACTGCAACAATATTGCCACTCTGATCCTATATTTACACAATGATAGCAAAAATAAAATACTGTACTGTAAATTATTTTAGTATAACAATATGTCAAAGAGATCAATTTTACCAGTTACTCATTGTGATTGTGTGACATAATTGAAAGAAAGAGCAAAAAAGGCTTGGATTCCTGGAACAGTGACTCTACCTTGTGAGGACTTTCATGCACCTTCCAACTTTGTGTCCTTGCAAAACCATGTTGTTGTCCCAGATTCCATGGCCCAAAATGAGCTAATTTGACATAAAAAGCAAAAAACTTAAAGTATATATTTAAGACTTGTAAATATTGTAAACTAAAGCAGGGTTTATAGGTACTGGCAGTATCATTACGAATCCACACACAATCATATACAAATTGTACAGTACTGTAATTGCATATTTATTTATATTGTACTTTATGAATATACATACAGACTAGACTGAGATAAATATGACTACCTACTATATATATATATTAAATATTTTAGTAAAGCAAAAAGGTGAGATAGTTTTAGTAATAAAATACATATCAAGGCCTTCACTCAAAACATCAATTTTTTGTTAAAAATCTCAATAGCTCACCACCTTTTTGCTTTAATATGGCTACTGTGTACTGTATATCCAAAACAATGTCTATATACACTGTACCATTCTACATTTAATTTTACATGTGCATGTATTTTTATAACTCTTTCACTTCCAAAAGTGCCAAGTATTTTAATCTGTCTAATTGCCAGATGATTTTGAAGACAGAGATTTCGCATGAACAATTGAACATAGGAGTGAAAACATTACCCCCTCTTTTTGGAGTAAAATGTTCTGGTATTACAGTAAGGAAACTCTTGGAATGAAAGAGTTGATTGATAAAAACAATAGTTTTCTAAAACAACTTACGAAAAACAACTGGTATGCCACCCCTGATTGCTTTTTTGCCATCAAACACTGCTTGCTTGCTAAAGTAGATGGAGATTTTTTAATTACGTTAGTGGCAATTTAGGCAAGCGTGTCTCCCAATAAGTCTGAAAAATTAAAGTTTCTTTAGTTTAACCCCTTTAATATTATTTTTACTCTCTCTAACATCTGACAATTTTACTCATCCATATAACAGGATTTACAGCTTTCTTCATATTGCATTACTGTACATGTAGTGTATTGTAATGAGAAGTTTGTTGAGAAATTATAAGGTTTCTGAAAAAATTGGCAACTGCATTGATTGTCAATTTAATTAGGTTGTCAATTATGATATCCAATTATCAAAAACAATCCAGAATTCAAAATTTGTATAGGTAATCACATGGGGCCAAGGAAAATTATGGTTTATATCATTTCACAAGTGTTTTCAAAATTTTACAAAATTGCCTGAGTTGCAAAGCAACAAGGGTAATTTGTAAGGTTTTGAAAACACAAGTGAAATTAAACCTTAATTTTACAAGAACTCATGCAATTAGGTGTTAATAATATAGTGGGCAAAATTATTCAAGAGCTATATTATGTCCAGAAAATGTTGAAGTACATGTACCTTTATCATGGTTGGTGCTTGGCAACATTCCAAATTTCCCTCACTCTATCGCTGTGCCTGTTACATGTACTTTCTTTTTGCAAACACAGACAAAAGTTCATAAATTTTCTAGTGTATTCATTTTCACTAATATAGTTTACACTCCTTCAATAGCTTTCAAAGTAAACAAAAAAGCATTTTCAGACTGAAAAACCTTGAAGATTTGATGAAAAAAGGTCAGTCCTCTGAGGTTCACTGTTAGCCATGCAATCATATTCAAGTAATTTTGCCCTCTATATTATTACATTAGATAACTGACACCATTATATAAGTCTGACAAATTTGAAATACCTGACAAATAAGATCTCAGAGCCTTTACATTTCCATGATGTTACAGTGGCCCCTGACACACAATCAAAACATTAAATACAATTAGGACTTAAAATAAGAATGACCCTCACCAGGAATGAACACCTTTTCAGATTTTCTATGCAAATATTTTATTTAATTTATTTTTCTCTCAATTTTATAGATTGGCTGGATCATAATTTTTTATACATAACAATTAAAAATGTTTAAATAAAAATCTGATGGTCACCCTATATAAATATATGTAATTATTATAATTATTATATTAAAATTAAAATATACAATTGCATAGGATTTGTAGCCTGCGTGCAGACTCCACCTGAATTTAATAATTAAATATCATATAGAGTCTGCGCATCGGCGGCAGAAAGCTTGTTCTGTCACGTGGGTTTCCCCACAAAAGCGGGGAAAGCGTGTGATTGGTCAATCGCTAAATATTCATGATTAGTTATAATTTATGTTAAAAGCGATTTAATACCAAGGAATAAACATGGCGTTTTATATCGATCCTGAGAAGCTCAAAGGTGAAACTTTCGTACGTGCTCTTGACATTGTCTGTGGCTTTTTCCAAGTAGGAAATCTTTATGAAGAGAGAAGCGTATCCTCAAGGAATTCTTTCTGGGGAAGTCGATCTTTTTTAGTGCTGGCACAGGCTATGGGAAGTCCTTGATTTTCCAAGCCGTTCCACTTCTAGCCGATCTGTTCTGAATAATTATGAATTCTGAATAATACTGAATAATTCACAATTCTGAATAATTATGAATTTCTTGCGTCTAAATTATTTTAATTATTCCAAAAGTCCCACGTGACAGAACAAGCTTTCTGCCACCGATGCGCAGACTCTATATGATATTTAATTATTAAATTCAGGTGGAGTCTGCACGCAGGCTAAGGATTTGGGGCAAGGACTCTCCCCCTCCCCCTCCCCCCAATAAATTTCAAACAAAAAATCTAGGAAATTTTTGCAGTAGGTACTCAACCTTATTCAAATGATTCAATAATTACTTTATTAAATGTACAATAAAATACTAGCGTTGTAGCTCACCATGCAAGAAGATTTCCACTTGAGTGTTATCGTCTTTTTTTAAAACAATTTTTGGTAGATCATTTGCCATATTCTGATATTCTATATAACAAATATAGCAGTTGATTTATAGTTGATAGATATATTAATAATCTGACAGTACTGACACTGCAAAATTAAAGTGTTATTCAAGTCTGTAAAGGTTAACGTATTGGAAATATTATTATTATTAAGTATACCATTAAAATATTATACAAACTGAACGTTCCACGTACCCACTTCTGTGCTTAGAAATAGGGTAGCCGCTGTACTGAAATACTCTCGTCAACGATATGCATATTATGCAATTTACCAAATATCAAAGTTTAATAAATTAAAATATATTTAAAAATAATAATATAAATAATAAAAATAACAATAGTGATAATAATAATAATAATGATGATAATAATGATGTTAATAATTAATAATTATTAGTAATAATAATCTGAAAGTACATGGTATTATTGTGTACAAAATGATGTGAAAAGTAGTTATATTAATATACCAAATGAGTGATTTATATGTACTGCAAAACAGCCACTGCAAAGACACTATAAATATGACAGCCTCCCCCCTGGCAAGACAACAGGTACAGCACGGGATCTGGACAAACAAAAAGATATTGAAATTTCGAAATTTCGTCGTCCAGTCAGTAAAAGTCAGTGTTTTATGTAAATTACTGCAGTGAGCTGACGAGTCGTTCCGCTCAAGAAGACAAGTTGGGGGCATTGAGCGAGAGCCAATTTATTAATAGGCAAGCAAGCCAATGTGTATAAATGTTTCGTCTTCAACGAGTGCCTGAACGTCAACCAAAGTAGGATGAACGAAGACTACGATTACCTGTTTAAACTTTTGTTGATTGGCGATTCCGGTGTCGGAAAGTCATGCATTCTGCTTCGATTCGCCGACGACACCTTCTCCGAGTCGTACATTAGTACAATCGGTGTAGATTTTAAGATACGTACATTGACGATCAACGACAAGAAAGTGAAACTGCAAATTTGGGATACGGCCGGTCAAGAACGATTTCGAACGCTCACGACGGCTTATTATCGCAGTGCTCATGGCATTGTGCTGGTCTACGATGTTAACGATAGAGAAACGTTTTTCCACGTCGAGAACTGGCTACAGGAGGTCAGTCGGTACGCCTCGAACGACGTGAATAAGCTACTGGTTGGTAATAAATGTGATATTCTTAACAAACGTGAAGTGGAATACGAAACTGCTCGTGTATACGCCGAAAAACTACAAGTATCCTTTATCGAGGCGAGTGCCAAAGACCGAACGAATATCGACAAAGTGTTTAACATTATGGCTGGGGAACTTATGGCCAAACTGGGAGAAACCAAAGATTGTGTTCCAGAGGAAGACAACAACGTTGAGCTTGGTCCAGGAAAAGACGTACCGAATGGCTATAGATGCTGCGGATACGGCTAATGTTGTTTAAATGTTGGAATTTATAGAGAAACTGGGTTTATATCATGTAGATTGGGGTTATGTAATTTTCCTCTATATAATCGTACTAGATTCACCGTGTTTGTTTTCCATTTATATCATATTTGCAGTACTGAACATTCGCCTATAAAGCACTTCCACTTTCGTAATGACAATTCCTACAAAACGTATTTTGTTTCAGGGCAACGTAAATTGTCAACGCGTTAATAATTTATTGAATTTAACAATTGGTGTGTTGTTTTAATATTAATAAATCATTGAATATGCCCTTACTGAAGACAGTAAAATTGTTGGACGTTGATGCTGTATGTTTTGTAAGGCCTGGCCAAACGCTTTCAACATTTCATTCAACATTGTTGAAGGCGTGTTGAACGAAAATTTGAACATGTTCAAATTTCGTTCAACAACGTTCAACACCATTCAACAGGGGTGGCCAAACGCTTTCAACATGTTGAATCACCGTTGCCATTCAACCAATGTTGAACGATGTTGAATGGCAGATTGATCTCCCACCTCGTACCTGGGGTCTTTTCTCCGCTACTCATCCCTTGGAACATTGACTTTTTGACTTCCCGATTTCCGAGAGAACGCCCAAGAGGATTTTAAAAACCAATCAAATCAACCGTGTTGCTTTACTTTGTTCCGACAGCTCTAGCCTGCAGTACAGGCCAGGGCGTAGCCTGGTACCCTGGCCCAATCAAAGAATATGGGCCAGGTAACCACTAAAGACTTCTGCTTTCCTATTGGTTAAATTTCGCGCGTTTTTAGTGGCTATGAGTAAAACTGCAATCGTCATAAGTGGATTTAGCCCTGATGACGCGAGAATGAGATTAGTGGTTACCTGGCCCATATTTCTTTTGAAATTGGGCCAGGGTACCAGGCTACGCCCTGGCTAGCCTGGTTCCCTGGCCCAATTTCAAAAGAAATAAGGGCCAGGGAACCACTAATCTCATTCTCGCGTCATCAGGGCTAAATCCACTTATGACGATTGCAGTTTTACTCATAGCCAATAAAAACGCGCGAAATTTCAACCAATAGGAAAGCAGAAGTCTTTAGTGGTTACCTGGCCCATATTCTTTGATTGGGCCAGGGTACCAGGCTAGCCAGGGCGTAGCTAGCCTGGTTCCCTGGCCCAATTTCAGGCGTAGCCTGGTACCCAACCTCGTACCCAGGGTCTTACCTCCGCTCCCCCGCCGGGGAGCGGAGGTAAGACCCTGGGTACGAGGTTGCCTGGTACCCTGGCCCAATTTCAAAAGAAATAGCCAGGGCGCTGCAACACGGTCGGCGTTAAATCATATTGAGTTAACGTACAGTGACGTCAGAATTTTACAGGAGCGGAAGTATCATGATGCTGGATTAGCACTAGATTAATGATGTCAGAACTTTCATATTATGGCGGGAAGTTGTGTGAAAATAAAAAACAAGAATGGAGGAGGTGGATGACAGCGAAGGGCAGTTATTGTTTCTTTCGAGGGAGGAATTACTCAATGCTTTCGGAGATTTTAAGAAAGAAACTTGCACCGGATGGCGATGCGTTTACAAGGAATCCAATTTTGGTAAGTCGGACTCAAGTCACTCAACTGTTTAATAATTCATAAAGATGCAAATCACCGAAATTACCAATTGCGAAATTACTACTGACAGTAATGACCGCAATCCCATGTGCGAGGTGTACAAAAAAATGCGCGGTTTGCTACCGTTTGTCTGCGTTCTTCCAGTTCCAGTATTCCACCTTCTGGCTTCGGCTTTCTGCTTGTCATCAGACATTATTTTGTTTGTCAATCTTTCCAATAATTGATCAACCAGAGAGACGCCAGACGTATCTTGACGGACTTGACAATTAAATTACTTTTAACATACAGTATATTAGGCATGAGAAATCGGCTTGCCTTCCTGCGCCATTTTTAAAGTGCAAGTTGAACTCCAAAGTATCATATCTCAATACTTCCGCTGCTATATAAATTCTGACGTCACTGTACGTTAACTCAATATGATCTAACGCCGACCCCTGCCAAACGTTTGCGCATGCGTGAACGGAGTATACAATGCGAGAGAAGCGGGAACTAGCCGTGGCAACAACAACGTGAAGACTAAATAAGACTCGACTATTCATTTGTGTTTTAAAAAAAGTATTGTCGGACTCTCGGAGAAGTCCAAATATTTCGGTGTTTTCCCGCTCTTTAATTTTTTGAGGCCGGTGCGAGCTCGGACGTCGCGCATGCGCAAAATGTTTGGCAGCCACCATCATAGTGAGCCACTGCGCATACAACAGCGCATCCTTTGAGATTGGGGTTTGCATGGCTGGGTTGGGTTCTCAATCAATGTTAAAGGGATATCGATCCCCACATGGTTGAACAGTTGAACAGATAGGCCTCATGGGCCGGCGTCGCCATCTTGGATTTCATGATCTAATCGATAGGGCCTCTAAAATAAAACTGACCTAAAATTTGCCAAGGGGTCAAAATACACGCCTTAAATATCATTCTGTTGATGAATTAGCCCCTCCGATACAAAACATCTTCACTTCGCCACTGTGACGATTTCTATGAACGAGGAAATTTATTCAGAGTAATGTCACGTACCTGCTTTGTAATTATATAAGGATCAATTCTTTGAAAGTTTTCATGGCGATAAAGTAATTTAGATAAGTTTTGTGGAAACACCACCGTATAATTTTTTATTTGCTAAGTTTATAAATGACGTGAGCCAACAGCTTGTTGTTATTGCTCTGATGCATGAAGGCCTGAGTCAACAGGCCGAAAGCTTAGCAAATACAAATTATACGTGGTGTTTCCACGAAACGTATCTTTTTATATAAGGATCGTTCGGATAGCACCATAGGCGTATGGGCCGGGGGGGTGGGCTGCAGCCCCCCCAAATTTTGGGAATCTTAGATTTTTTGGGCAGCAAGAGAAATTTGGGCAAGGGTTTTTTAAAAGTTTCCATTTTTCAAAAAGATAAATATTGATAATCAATAAGGTGAGACATTTTTATAACTCCCCTTTGTTTATGTCTATTAAAAAGGGATAAATTACCTTACTGTTAGTTAGTCACTATATAGCTTTATTTTTGTCAGAATTTTGAAATTTTTCAATGCCGAATGGTCTTGTAGAAATTCCATTTATGTCCTTACTGAACCGTGCTTTGTTGTCAATTCTGCCGCGTTGGTACGGTGCCAGATTGTCAAATGCCAAAGGACGCAATCACGCATTTCCCCCCATCTTCTTATGCTGTTGACCAATTGTCATGAATTACAAAGTTAGTGCTTAGTGAGTTGAAAATTAAAAGTTTCTAAAACGCAACATGCACAGCACTTAATGACCTTTTAAAAGTTATTAAATTAAAACTTGTATGAGTTGTATCGAAAAACGAAAGGTCGCACTGGAGAATAAATGAGTAGATTTGAGTCGCGTGCTAGGCAACATGTTTTTCAGCATGTTAATAGTGCATCGTATGAGCATCGTTTGTTTTCTATTGTTTCGTAAAAATTTGGGCAACTTGCGAGATTTTTTTGGGCAAATGGTTCAACGCCCCCCCCTGGAAAAAATGCCCATACGTCATATGCCCCCAGTAATAAGCTCCGACTAAAAGACAACCGACGAAATATACATTTCACTGAGCAATTCCACTGTTATAAAGTAGTACTATCGTTTCATCATAATCTTGAACCCCACTTTTCCGCGGCCCCCACATGCAACAAAAAAAGAAGAGGAAAATGACATCCTCCCAAAATGATTATCTTTCTTATATAAGCTCGTTGTTTGAATCGTAGCAAGTGATTTACCGGGCGGAAATTAACCGTAATTGCAAAATGAATATAAGTGCCCAGCTCAAAATTTTAAAATGTAACATCTTCAGAATGGCTTAAAGATTACATTGCATGAATATACTTATACATAACATTAATATAGTTTCATATTACAAGAAAAAACGGTAAAAAAGAGATTAAAACAATTTAAAAATATAAACTACCGTATAAACGATCAAAAAGAGATTAAACAATTTAAAATTTAAAATTATATAATAGACCAATGAAATGCTTACGAGGTGACAAGTACAAAACAGAAATGTGTGAAAAATGTGATGAAAGATGAACATAATAAGATGAGGTGTGAAATAACATAAAAGGCAAAGAAAAAATAATAAAGATGACAAAAATAAAATATATATCAAAACAACGAAAGTGGTATAGAGGAAATATTTTCATTTAGAGAAGGTCGAGATTTTGAAATGAGCAAGCTCTCGCGAAGAAGGAGCTCAAGATGAATCTCAGAACACACGGGGGTTTTGCCTTTGACGGGAGAGAAACGGACCGTTTCGTCTTTCTCAGGAATTCTCTCACATGTCCACCGAACTAAACACAACATCTCACCAAGTGACTTTACCATACTATCTTCCTCTCGTTCTAACTCTAATCTTGAACTCCTTCTTCGCGACAGCTTACTCATTTCAAAATCTCGACCTTCTCTAAATGAAAATATTTCCTCTATACCACTTTCGTTGTTTTGATATATATTCTATTTTTGTCATGTTTATTATTTTTATTTCACACCTCATCTTATTATGTTCATCTTTCATCACATTCTTCACAGCAGTTTCATTGGTCTATTATATAATTTTAAATTTAAAATTGTTTAATCTCTTTTTGATCGTTTATAGTTTATATTTTTTAATTGTTTTAATCTCCTTTTTACCGTTTTTTCTTGTAATATGAAACTATATTAATGTTATATATAAGTATATTCAATGTAATCTTTAAGTCATTCTGAAGATGTCACTGGTTAAGTAACGAAACGTCAATAAATATATTTTGTTTTTAAATGGTTTCCTTTCGTTATGGTATTGCATTTTAAAATTTTGAGCTGGAGTCTAGGGTTCGGTCGTATTGTTTTTTTGGCGTCGCGATATTGCCCCAGCATGCTTTGCGAAACCGAGATTTCACTTTCATGGCGAGTTGTCTCTTGAACGAAGCTTTTCTTGCCATTTTATGATGTTTTTGAATATTTCCACGACATTTCTTGGCACACTACCCAGCAGTCGTCTCAAACAAAGATGTCAGAGTAGTCGGACTGTCAGCGAATCAAGGTGTATTAAAAATAATTGGAAACTTTAAACTGAAGGAGTGAAGGACGTCAGAGAACAGTCATGTTTAATAATTGCGAAACCGAGGTTTGGCCAAGTTGTCTGCGGATGATCAGTGGTCGTCTCTTTTGAACGAAGCTTTTATTGCCATTTTATCTGTTTCTCTGTTGTTTACTTGTTTGAATAGCTTTGCAAGTGACCGAGTTATAGTTGATCAGTAATGCGGTCAATTCATCATAAAGCTTTACAATGTTTATAACTGCACACGCTGGCGATCGCGGTAGACCTAGTACGTAAAAAATGACGAGCTATTTCGCAACGGGTCCCGGTTTGGTCTTAAAATGTATATATTCTACACTCGAATTTTCCTTCACCCAAAATCCTTAGAACATGCTATGTAATCGAGTGAAATGCCCAATATCACTTATAATATACCCAATTCACTCCTGGCATTACCACCTTATTATATATACAGAACTCGCGATCAAGCTCTCGGCAACGCCCTCCGTGGCTCAGTGGTCAGAGCATTGCACTAGAATCGCAAGGTCGTGGGTTCAATTCCTGCCGGAAGGCCTGTGTAGTTGCATTTTTCGCAACTGGTCCCGGTTTGGTCTTAAAATGTATATATTCTACACTCGAATTTTCCCTCACCCAAAATCCTTAGAACATGCTATGTAATCGAGTGAAATGCCCAATATCACAGATAATAAGATACATGTTCAGTGCATGTCTAGATATCGCATTTGTATCGTATTACATTTGGAAACGTGTGTTTTAAAACATGTTTAAATATTTTCTATTTGTCCGAATTTAAATAAATTCTATATCAAAATGATCGCTTGAATTTGCCGAATCCGACACTGTAGGTTTTGTCTACTAAATATATTAGATCCGTTGTGTAATTTTCAGAAAAACGGCCTTGTTTACATTTATACTATTAGCAACCCTTCGGCGCTTCCTGCACCGCAGCAGTTCATATAAGACCATAGATTCTATTTGTGAAAATCTATGCAATTATGCATTGCCATTGTCATATAGTCTTGCTAGAGTACGCACAGGCTACGCGAAAGCTTTCAGAAATCAGTAGCCCAAGTGAACGCCTGAGCAGGCGTCTTATATTCATTTTAAGCTCGTTGTTTGTTTACACTCTTTACGTTTCTCTCGTGCTCTGACGAGGGGCGTTTCTATTCTTAGGATTGGTCGGATGATGACTTGAAAGAAGTGATCTGTAAATAAACTGTAAGGTCAAAATTAGTTACCGTTCGATTCCTATAAGTCTTGATTTTGACTATTTATTTTTCTATATTTTGACTATTCACAGAACATTTCATTTCATGTTTAGTTTCATCGGTATCAAGACTCTCAAATGACGCCTGTCGCCTGGTGTTTCCAATCAATATTGCCAAACATTTCCGTTCGTTTAAATGTTTAATAAACAGGGCATAAATCATAATTGAAAAAACTCAATGTTCAATAAACTAATTTAGAACTTTTTCATTATCTATACGATTGAGTACTCATTTAAAATTAAACGATGCCGCGCATATTTAAAAAACAATTAAGACTTCTTAATATATAGTATATTTGAAGCCAAAAGCAATTTATATAACAGCAAGCATCGTTAGTGCATGATTAAAACGAGTAGATTGGAAAGTACAGTGATGTATTTAATCTCTAGTTGCATATTTTGGATGTCAATATGCTTGGTAAACCTGACATGGTTTAAGCATGGATCTGCACAAACTGTTTCAGAAGAACTTTTTGCGCGCGTCAAAGAAGGTTAGTGGATAACTGCATGGTTTACTGCATATATAATACCAAAATAGAAATTTAGTAAAATAGAAATGAGATTGAACAATTGAAGATACATTTCGTATATCCAAGCGCAAATGTATTATTCTGTTTATTTTGTTTATTCGTACACTATCAGTAAAACACGAACAGTCGGAAACGAGTTTCAATTTTTACTGCACTCAAAAGACAGGCAATTTTCATTGGATTGTTGAACTGTATGTTTTGATTTTTGCGCAAAGTGTCAAGGGAAAAGGATTTACCAACGAAATACTGACCTTTCCAGCGCAGCCCTTCGTCAGAGCAACATGTCTAGTTCATTTATAAGTGTTTAAATAAATTCTTAATAAGATTTGAGATTACTCTTAGCTCGGCCGAAAACTCTATTTTCTAATGTTTATGTGATAGTTAAAATATGAGCGGCCGATCTTTATGGGCATTTACAATGGCGAGCCGAAGGCGAGCCATTGTAAATGCCCATAAAGATCGGCCGCGAATATTTTAACTTACTTATCAAATTCTAAGTGTAAATGATGAACACTTTGTTTAAGAGTCGTAGGAAAGGTTAGATAAGATCATTTACAGTCGGAAAAAGCTGAATTTGAGGCACTAGTGCCTATTAACTTGATAAAACATTGATGTTTTATTAATCAATGTTTTATCCGTAGTTAAAGATGCTGATTAAACATTCATTTCTTTTGAATTTTCTTCATGAATTATTAATGAATTTGATAACAATATATACAATATATAAACATAGAACGTCGAATATGTAACGTTAATTTGAAATAAAAGTTTTATTGCATGTGAACAATCTATAAATGCTGTTAAAACTGGGTATAAATGCTGTTAAATTATATTAGACGGTTGTTAAACCTTGCATATATTTTTATATCAACGCACCCCTTAAAAAATAATTAGATCACATCAATTTTAATAATCATTTCAATTTTATGCTTTTTTTCATTTTTGTGTCACAAAATTTGATTTAATGTAGGAAACATGTTGGAAAACGATGTTATTGCAAGCTATCATGTGGACTCATTGTTAGAATGCGGACAACGATGCCTCCAGGGAACAGCCTGCGTATTTATCAACTACAAGTCAACGAAGAAAGGCGCAGAAGTCAACTGTCAACTCAGCGAATGGCAAGCCGAGATCTCAAATGGAACTGACCACAAAAAACACGGTTGGATTTTGTACAAAATTACGGTAGTCGAATCGGTAAGGGTAAGCCAACTATAAAAACAACTGGAGTTAACCTTGAAATCAGAATTAATACTGAGTCACTCACAGTATCAGAATATTATAAAAATAATTCAGCTTTAAGTTTAAGTCCTGCCAACTATTCGGTTGTGCAATACGTTAGTATCATTTTAAAAATAATAAGCAGGCATGCAAGATACACCTATATGCAAAGGCAGAGCATAAACGGGACACTCCAAATGCCTCCACTGCGAAGTGTACGACAAAGACAAAGACTGGAAGTAGTATGCGTGTGTATATATATATTATATATATAATATACACACACAAACTATAATGCAATATGTTAATGTAACAACATAAAACAATTCGTTTGATGGTCATTTTTCTAGCAAGTATGCTCCCGTCGAAATCCCTGTAAAAATGGTGGAGTGTGCAAGACGAACACCAAAAAGCACAGCTGCACTTGCAAAACAAGATACGAAGGGAAACATTGCGAAATAGGTAAGATCAACATAGCTGCCAAACGTTTGCGTATGCGTGAATTTGCTAGAGTAAACATTGCAAGAGAAGTGGGAACTAGCCGTGGCAACAACCAGACAGTGAAGACCAAGTAAGACTCGACTATTCATTTGTTTTAAAAAGGTTAATGAAAATTACGAAGGGGTCATTTTAGAATATGTTACAATATTGACAAAGAAGCCATGCACAAATTACCTACCTTATATATCTTTTTGGTAGTATGCTTATAATTTTAACTTTTGTGTCGGACTCTCGGACCAGTCCAAATATTTCAGTGTTTTCCCGCTCTTTTTTTTTTGAGGTGCGAGCTCGGACGTCGCGCATGCGCAAAACGTTTGGCAGCGGTGTTGGTAAGATCCGTATGCATCCTAGTTCCCAGGCCCTCCTCAGTACATTTAGGCTCCCGAGGGCCCTAGTATGGACAAACCGTGGATCACGTTAATATATATATACATATATACATGATCAGTCACTTACCATTGACGATAAAGTCATTATTACATGCAACCCATGCTCTTATGGTAACTGTCATACTAACTCCTACTGGCATGGGTTGACACGTACTTCATGTAAGCCTGTCCACATCACAAATCATATTCCTAACCCACTTCATGTACGCGAGTATAATTCTGTCCTCAGGCCGGACTCAAGAAAACGATCTAGCTATAGTAAAGTGTAAACACCCCCTAAGATTGTATAGCTCAATATAACTAGATTGCTCATCCCTTGTGGTCGGAAGTTGGAACTCTTCACATTCTGAAGCTTCCGGTGTGCTAAAACGTACGCTAAATATAGTTTAGAAGAAAAATCTTCATGAAAACAGAGCACTTCGCGATATACAGTTCGTAAACCAAGTACAATTTCGCACCAAATTTCAAAAACAAATAGGCTTTCAACAAAACATTCAACGAAATAGAGAATAATATATTACGAGATTTGAGTCGCGTAACATGATCTAAAAACATTCAGCCCACTATAAAAAATATTACTCGATGTATTTTCTCGACTACCAGGAGCCGTGTACGATAATTTTTACTCAACTATCTAGGTAATAAAACAAAAATTATGCAGTTTAAAGTCGGTAAACAAGAATAGTAAACTAGTAGAGTGAAATTAAAACCGCATACACGAACTGAAGTTTAATAGTCGTTCAATTGCTCAAAAATTACTTTAAATGCATTTTCTTAACTATCAATTAACCTTTCATGGTATTTCTACATAATTACCTGGATAATAGTTCTATAGTCTGCTGATTTGGAGTAGGTAACCAAGATGAAATCTTTATGCGAAGTTTGAGTATTTCGACTGTATATTTTTTGTTTGACTAGCTTGCGGTTTTCCCGCTTCTTTTTAGCTGACGTCAGCATGACCTGAATTTGCGAGGTTACCAAGACCCTGTTTACATAAAGTGGTTCAATTGAGCGTGCAAGTCAAACCTCGCATGTTGCTTCTATTCGTCGTGTTTACATGAAGATTGGAAATTTTTTGATCTGATCGAAACGGATGGGTGAAGTCAATCCACGCAGTGGAGTGGTTGACTTGAGATTCAAGTTTGAATAGGCTTGCATAGCGTACGAGGCGCGGGGGTGTGGGGGGCAGACGAATGGAAATGACTTAACTGGCTGGGAGTTAAGGGATGTGGGGGAGAGGTGAGTGGGGGGGGGTAGAGGTGAGGGGGGGGGGGGGGTAGGCCGAGTGCCTGATACTCAGATTATAGAGAAACGGAGTCTAGATCATAAAAAACAACAACTTGGTTGTAACGTATGTTTGTATTTTTCGCATTTAGAAAAGGTTTTCAAATCTTGTCAGGCTATCAACAGGTATAATACAGTTTATATTCTTATAAGAATTATACAAGCTTATGCCTGCAAAAATGTATATTCCATACTTTTATCTTTTAGAATATAAAGTAAAGTAGAGTAAAGTAGAGTAGAGTAGAGTAGAGCAGAGCAGAGCAGAGCAGAGCGGAGCGGAGTGGAGTGGAGTGGAGTGGAGTGGAGTGGAGTGGAGTGGAGTGGAGTGGAGTAGAGGGGAGTAGACTGGAGTCGAGTAAAGTAAAGTAAAGTAAAAGTAAAAGTAAAAGTAAAAGTAAAAGTAAAAGTAAAAGTAAAAGTAAAAGTAAAAGTAAAGTAAAAGTAAAAGTAAAAGTAAAAAAGTAAAAGTAAAAGTAAAAGTAAAAGTAAAAGTAAAAGTAAAAGTAAAAAAGTAAAAGTAGAAGTGAAAGTAAAGTAAAAGTAAAAGTAAAAGTAAAAGTAAAAGTAAAAGTAAAAAAGTAAAAGTAGAAGTAAAAGTAAAAGTAAAAGTAAAAGTAAAAGTAAAAAAGTAAAAGTAGAAGTGAAAGTAAAGTAAAAGTAAAAGTAAAAGTAGAAGTGAAAGTAAAGTAAAAGTAAAAGTAAAAGTAGAAGTGAAAGTAAAGTAAAAGTAAAAGTAAAAGTAGAAGTGAAAGTAAAGTAAAAGTAAAAGTAAAAGTAAAAGTAAAAGTAAAAGTAAAAGTAAAAGTAAAAGTAAAAGTAAAAGTAAAAGTAAAAGTAAAAGTAAAGTAAAGTAAAGTAAAGTAAAATAAAGTAAAGTGCAGTACTAAGGTAAGGTGGAATGGGAGTAAGAGTGGGAGTAAAATATAGTAGTGGAGTATATCATGAGTGGAGATAATTGTGTGCTTATAAACATACAGTAGATTATGAATAGCTTAATCGTTGATTTTCGTTTGGGTATTTGGTATTTCAGCACAGCTCAGAACGGTGTTTACCGTATTGAAGCAAACACGGTATCGGGCTACACCGATGCCTACTGTCAAATGACGCCACTTGAAGGATGTCCTGGTGGAGGGTGGACTATGGCGGTGAAGATTGATGGCAAAGTGGTGTGTATAGTAATATTTCAAAAACTCATTAATAATTCATGAGAAAACACAAAGGAAATCAGTACCATGTCCGTGGTTTTATATCTGATACAACCACGGGCTTGGCTTAAGGCTCATTTTCACAGGCGATTCTTGCTGCGATTTTTCTCCTTCTGATCGATGCGATCGAAAAAATTGACTTACGAATGCGCTGAACATTTGTACAAAGCTATAGTGGTTCAAACATTCGTGAGACATCCATTCAATTGCATGCGTCAAAATGACAAAAACCGCAGACAGTAGTTTGACACATGACGTAGTTAAAACATGACCAGCAGTGTTTTATCAGATTTAAAACACGAGGAAATATAACAGCCCAGTTAAAAAAAACACGTATTATATTACGAATATTTTGAATAGTTCCAAAAACGACCCATTCAGTAAGTTCATTGCCGTAGTAATTTTAACAAACAACGTTGTCTAAGCCGGGAAAATCAAAGCTAAAGTGTATGTAAATCAGGAGGATTTCTTATCAAATATAGGGAAAACCACGGACATGGTATACTGATTTCCTTCGTGTTTTCCTCATAAATTATTGAGTTTTTGAAAATTAAAGGACATTGGCAACAAAAATTAAGTTTGTCTAATTTGAAAGAACTCATAAAATTGTAATAGAAGATCCTTTAAAATTTTTTCGTATCTTTCTTCGTTTTCAAGATATTTGTTTCATATGTAAATGAGATGGTAAAAAGTGGGGTAAAATATTTTCACATGTAGCAAAACCAGTTATATCTCTAAGTTTGTTCAGCGAAATCATTTGAAACTGTGCACATAAAAACTCCTTGCGACGCTGAACATTTCATGTTAGATATGTAAGTGATTTTGCTCTGTATGAAAATATATTACCCCACTCCTGACGTCAGAGACCATTCATTTACATATCGAACAAATTGAAATTTCTTGAAAACGCAGAAAGATACGAAAAAATTGTAAAGGATCTTCTATTACAATTTCACGAGTTCTTTCAAATGAAACAAACTTATTCTAAAAATAATGTTTTTCCATTTTCTTAACTTTTTTCGGGATTACCGATCTTAGGAAATTAATAATATATTTTTGTCAATCAGTGCATCGCCTGTTTAGACCTGTGTTAATGACCGCTTTAGTTGTATTTATAAAACCAAGACGTCTGGGTTAGGCGTTCACTCGGGCTACTAGAGAGCTTAAGCAACAGACGTTTTACATACAGCCACGGACGGCGTTGTAATTCAATAGAGCGTTTTCATCTGACGTCACGGCGGCCATATTGGTGTACCAAAACAATGAAATGGCGGCCATATTGGTGTACGGTATGGGAATTAGCTCTTTCTTATTCAAATCTTTCGTATTGTTTCACCACCCCCATGGGGCCACCGATCACGTGAGTGAAAACGCTCTATAGCATTTTTCATTCAAAACAATGATAATGAGCAACTTAAAATTCCAAGAGCAAAGTGAACGCCGTCGTCGTTCTACACAAGACGTCATTGAGAGCATTTTCACGTTCTTGAGACGACGGGAATTTCTAGAACGTTGAGGCCTGTCATCGTTGTTTTACTACAATGAGACATACTTTTAAAGTAGACTGAAACTTGTATTTTAAGGGGGATAATTTCATAACATTACAATATAAAATAAAGGAATAAAGATGAGATTTAAGCTTATAAGCCAACAGTTTAGATACGTGATTATTCATAGCCTTTGTTTTGTGTAAAAAAAAGTATTTTCAAAGAATACGCGGTTCAGTATTGTATTCCTGTTCTTCCGGTCACCGTCCGTGTCTCAAAAACGCCTAATATGCTTAAGCTCTCTACTGTCAAAGTGCGGAGGTCTGGCTCTATACCGTGCGAGCAAAGGTGGGAGTGGGCCGAGGAAAATCAGATCGAAGGCTGAATGTGGTGCATACTTCACACTGGTGAACATATTTTAGGTAAGACAGTTGTATTAAAGGCACATCTGATCATATCGAAATCTACCAACAATGTGCAAGAACACCTTGATCAAAAAGCAAAGCTGTTCAACTTTTCGTCCTACTCCAAAAGCAAAAGGAGCGAAGAACGTACATGCCTCGCAGCCTACCTCACTCCATCACACGGCTAACAACTCACGGCCGAAGTCAATCTCGTACCCAGAGCCTGCGATCCTTTTGGTCATTACCAAGGAACGGAGGCTCTGGGAAACTCCGATGAAAAAGACCCCAAAATTGGGTTTTTGTTCCCAGTCCTCTGGTTCCCAGTTCCCTAAAATTTGTTACTGTCATCGACGATCTTTAGCTTGTTCGAAGACCAGGGAAAATATTTGTTTACCGATAAAGAATGGCCCAGTATGTTTTACAAAGCTCTTGACAAAGCGTTGTGATACAAATGGTCTTTCTTAGCTTTTTTCTGAATCGTCAACCGGACGATTTGACGAGAGTGTTTTATATGTCCGCGTCGCCGTCGGCACTCGGCAGTGATCGGCTCAGCCGCTCAGGTAAGGAATTGTACTTTCTGTCAGGAATTTTGGCTAAACTACATCGACCTTGTATTCTCTAATATAATTTTAAAGTTCTGAGACGAAACTGCAAAGAAATACGAGTTGTTAGGCGACGAAGCGAGAATAATAATAGTTTTAACTTGTAAATTGTCGGGATTGTTGCTGTTTTGAATTATTTCATGTGTTCAATTGTATTTGGGTCTGTCTTGTATAATTATGTGTTACAGAACATCGAGAAATCGCTTAAACAAGTTAGCAACGTGCACATTATTTGAAATTTTACTGTTTTAAAACTAACCAATCAGATGACAAGTTTCATCGGAGTTCCCCAGAGCCTCTGATTCTTGGTAGTAGCCAAAAGGATCGCAGGCGCTGGGTACGAGATTGGGCCGAAGTATGAACACCATCGGAACAGACTAGTTCCTAGTCCTCTTTTCTCTCGAACTTATTCTGGTGACGTCACAGGATAGGGATCGAGCGAGAGGACTAGCGGAAAATGTTCATCTTTATCATGAATCCTGCTGGAGCTCGGATTCTTTAATCTTTATGAACGAGGGCACTTAAACAAACTTCTTCTTGAGAGCAGACAGCAAACGAGTAGGTTTCTTTATTTTACATTACGTTAAAAGGTCGTTACATACGAGGCTTTATAAAGTAGTGTTCGGTGTAGGAAATGATTGTGTTGAAACACATTTATACAAATCGAAATATGCTATTTTAACGTTTCGTTATATTGCTATATGATGTTATAAAGAATTGTGTAGACCGACGTGAGTGTTATCTGCTTTGGTTTTCCGCCAAACGGCCGTTTGGTGCCTGTATAATTTGGGGCCAGTTTTGGGGCCAGTTTTGGGGCCAAGCAAAACAGTTTATTCCAGGCCTCTCACAATTTCGGTCTGTCGCTCGACGTTAAAAAGAGGCCTGGGAACCAGGCTGCTATCGGAAATAAAAAGTGCAAAAAGGCAAAATCGTGACACCAAAAAAAGCCCAAAACAACCTTATACTCGGCCTACACACGTAAAAACGCGCAAGCTGTTACAGACCTGCAAGCAAGTTGTCACCAGGCTGTTCAACAGGCTGTCACCGTCATGTGTTTGCACTGGCTGTCCCCGGTCTGTTAACATGTCTGTAACAGGTTGTTGACAACTTGTAACAAGGCTGATAACTCCAACAGACTGATGACAAGTTGTTCCAACAACCTGTTACCACTTGCACTCAACAAGTTGTTAACAGATTGATGCTAACAAGGTTGTAGCAGCTTCTTGAATGAACAGCATTGTTACAACTTGTTAACAGCCTTGCTACAAGCCTGTTGCGAACACATCCTGTTGACAAGCTGTGAGATTTTTACGTGTGTACCACAGGTATAGTCCGAGTAAAAAGTTGTATTTGAAAAAATGTTAAATGAAAGAAACGTTTCTATCCTTTTTATTTTGCAGACCACCTTCCACTTTGACTCCGAATACTGGACAAATACAGAAAGCTATAATCCAAATGGAGGGCTAACAGGATTCGACGACCAACAAACAAAGCTACCGACATACTGGAGTACCCCGTTTACACAGCTTTGCGTTGGAATGAAAGCTGACGGGCACACGAAATTTGTAACCATCGACTACAGTGCAGACTCGCTATACAGCGTGATCAAAGACAACCAATACCACAGCACCCATATTGGGCGCGCGAAATGGAAATCGCTCATCACTGGCTCATCTCTCCAACTGCATTGTAACAAGGAGGGATTCAATGTCATCAGTGTGTCGAAGGCAAACGCAAATTTTCGTCTAGGTATAGCAGGAAACGAGGGAAACGACTGTGACTCTCCCGACTCCTTTCTCGGTTTTGGAGGGCATATGACTCCACTTTTCTGCACCTTGTCGAGCACTAAAAACATTTGTGGTAATTTCGCTGGATGTAATGCTGATAACGGGCTCAAGATAACCCAAGCAATGGGGTATATTTTAGTTCGTTAAAGGTTGTATCTTGTCAAATGTGATTTTTCAATTCAAGGTCAAAAGTTGTGCACATGTGTTTACTTACACTAACGAGAAATATTGGGGCCACGGACGGGAAAAACGAGCCAAAAAAACAAGCCTTTTCCTAAATTTTCATCACGATTTTTAAGAAAATAAAACTTTTAGAGTTTTTGGTCTTATTACTATTATAAATTCTTACCTTAGTTCTATATTGAGGCGTCTATTTAATCTGTTGAATTTTTCCACTCCACTTTTCCCACGCCATTTTGAAGTACCCGGCCGCGCGTATTGGCAAGTCTCATGGGCAAGTCTTCTAAGGGCCTGGATACTAGCTTTTCCCCTCCAATGGTGGCGATGTATTTCCCCCGCATATTTCACTGGACTCAGCATAGGTATGCCCCCTCCCCATTATATTATGATCTCTATGGTATACAGAAGGGTTATACGACAGGTGGTGCTGGTGGAACCTCTGGATCTTTCAATCCGTCTATTCTGGCCCGATGGCCTTTTTCGAGGCCTGTCGGAGATTGAGCTACAAACAGACTACGTATTTCCGCCTGAAATAATACGCATAGTCCTAAGCCGAAGACTGTGGGAAGTGAATGTTGTTGTTGCGAGGGCGTACTTCGCGCGAGAGTATTAAACTAAACTGTGACTGTGAACTGTGAATAAAACCTTTAAAACCTTATTGTGATTTATCTTGGATAAGCGAAAAGATTCAGGATAGGCCCAGTGGCCCGAAATGGTGGATCTGTCAATTGTCAATCCATCTATTCTGGCCGGGAGGACCTTTTTCGAGGCCCTGTGGCCCTAAATGGTGGCTCTGTCAATTCATCTATTCTGGCCCGGATGGCCTTTTTCGAGGCCCTGTGGTCCTAAATGGTGGCTCTGTCAATTCATCTATTCTGGCTCGGATGGCCTTTTTCGAGGCCCTGTGGTCCTATCTCTCGAATGGTCGATCTTTCAATCCGCTTATTCTGACCTGGAGGGCCTTTTTCGAAGCCCTGTGGCCCTATCTCCAATCTCGTTCCCAAAGCCCACGTTCCCCACCCGGGAAACGAGAGACTCTGGGATAATCCGTTTCACATCGATATTTCATTGGCTGATGAACATGATTACTCCTCTTCCGGATCACAAGAATCCTGTGATGGCGTGAACGGATTATCCCAGCGTCTCTCGTTTCCCGGGTGGGGAACGTGGGCTCTGGGAACGAGATTGGCCCTATCTCTTGAATGCACTTCCTTTCAAAACTTAGGGCCATATAGGGCGTCAAAAAATAGGTAAATCGAAGGATCCAAAAAGCTCCAGCAACTCCACCGGTGCTATAACTACTCTTCTGTATACTAGTCACGTTATGTATACATTGTACATGCATTGAATAATTATAATACATTGTATATAGAGAGAATAATACATGGATGTGCGGAAATATGAAGGATATCTCACGAGTGACATATCCTGTTCAACACGAGAAATAAATTTCATATTTCCAAGCATCCATGTATTGTTCTGTTTATTATATAAAAAAAATGTCCTATTGCCTTGCAAAAATTGCATTAAACTATAATGCTGATTCAGCGATAATCGTCACATGTGCGATTATCATAAATAATCGCACATGTGAGATTATCACTTTTATTAGTGGCGGAAAAATCAATAAAACACTCTGTTTTATATAATAAATATATATATATATATATACTACATGTTCATATTCTCCGTTTGAATGTAATAGGTGCGTGCATGTCTAAATAAATTCCCTAAACAAACAAAACAATTCCCCGTCTCAATGATTTTTCCTTACATTTTCTCGTAAGTTACTTGATGTCCACACGTCTTACACGTTTTGGTCCACGTATCTGTCGCTTCATCGTAGACCTCTCCCCCCTGTTCATTTTCGCCAGGGAAATCGTGGACATGCTGCGATAAATCACGTTTCCATGTACTGGTCCTCACAGCACGTCGCAGTTCTGGGAGGAAATGTACGTTTAGGCACAATTGTAAACACAAATCACCATAGTGGATCAAGTTAGCGTGTAATCTGGTTAATGAGAAACGTTTCTCTCTGACGAAGGGCCTTCGCTCAAAACTTTAGACTCCTACGTTTTCTGTTTCGGCAGTATATCAAACCTTACTATATTTCGATTGTTGTTTCAACACTGCCTACGCAACACACTATTTTGATTGTATTGTACTGAACTGTGCTGCACCGCACTATACTGCGCTGTACTCTACTGTACTCTACTGTACTCTACTGTACTCTATTGTACTCTGCTGTACTATTGCAGTCTACTGTACTGCGCTGCACAAGACTGCGCTGCACTGGACTATACTGCTCTGTACTTTGTCTTTACTGCACTCTATTGTACTCTATTGTATTGTACTACACTGTACTGTACTGCACTGTACTGTACTGCATTGTACTGTACTGTATACTGCACTGTACTGTACTGTACAGTACTGTACTGCACTGTACTGCATTGTACTGTAGCGTACTGTACTGCACTGCATTGTACTGTACTGTACTGCACTGTACTGTACTGCACTGTACTGTACTGCACTACACTGCTCTGCAGTGTACTGTACTGTACTGTACTGTACTGCACTGACCTAGTTCGTTCCTAACAGAAGCACTTTACCTTTTACTTTTTTGTCAAACTGTTTCTGCTTTTTCTTATCTTGGACGCTTGCTCTCCTTTCCTTCTCTTCTTCAATAGCCTCCTCATTTTCCCAAACTTCACGAGATCGTGCAACCACCTAAGAACAACATCACAGTTGACAAAACACAGCTTAAGCCTTAAGTATCTACTGTACAGTAATTTTAAAAAAAGCATTTGTATGTTGACCATAAACTCACCTGACTTTTTAAGTATAGTTTCATATCACCCCAATGTGAACGATGAGGATTTCTCTTTACAATGCATTGGAGGACTGGTTCTCTTAGATCCAAGTCACAATCTTTAAGAAGAAATTGCTAAAAAAGCCAAAAAAATAATTACAAAAGTACTTATGGTACTGTATATGTACAGTATACTATGTATCAATAGATAAGTTAAATAAATGAATGAATGCAAGTCAGTTAAAATCTCAATAATAAAATTCATTTCAATAAAATTCATCTTATTTGAAAGAACACTTAAAATGATAGAGTAACATCTTTTGCAGTTTTTGGTTTCCTTGCTTCATTCTTGAGATATTTCTGTTTGTTTGATTAGCAAATTTTGCACATAGTGTACATAACGAGTTATTGAGAAAAGTTATTTATAAAAAAACATGTATACTACGCGAGACCTGATTGGTCAATTGCTGTGTTTGGATCAGAGTATCCAAACACGGAAAATTCCCACCAAAACGATTTTTTGAAAATGTGATTATTTTATAAAAGAAATACCAAATGGTTTTTTCCGTGTTTGGAGACTCTTATCCAAACACTTGGGAAATTGCTCAACTTTCGAAAAGCTAAAAACACTCACCTAAACCTCATGTTTTGTTACGCTTTTCTCCAGTCTCGCAATTTCCCGCGTGTTTGGATCAGAGTATCCAAACACGGAAAACCATTTGGTATTTCTTTAATCTTTTCTATTGTCAAATATAATCACTTGAAAAGCTACATGTTTAGTGTTTTGGGCTAAACACAAGCACTTGCTTCCTTCATAGTATTTTGGTTTGATAATAGCAAAGATATATAACTTTTTTGGATAACTCATTATGCACATGTGACGTCAAAATGTTTGTTTTACATATTGAACAAACTGAAATATCTCAAGAACGAAGCAAGGAAACAAAAAACTTCAAAAGACTTAATTTTCGTTTCATAGGCACTTCAATAAATATAATCCATGAAGAAAAATCAAAACAAACCAATAAAAAATTATTTTTTTAAAAAATATCGTTAGCAAAAAATATAGTAAAAAAAAATATAGTATAAAAAAAAATATAGTAAGCAAGCTGCTTGAAACTTCAATAATAAAATTCATTAATAAATATAATCCATGAAGAAAAATTAAAACAAACCAATTATATATAATAATTCTAAATTTACAGTGAGTATACATTTGATTTTCACAGAAAACACCAAAACATTTATATCATCAGGTGCAGCTCTAACATACATAGACTTACAGTTTTGGCATCTGTCTTTGTTATTAAAGCATGCTTTTCATCATTATCCCTAAATTTAAAGAGAAACCAAGACCATTTTACTTGTTAAAGAAGGAATCCTCCACAAGCCTAGGCAACAATAAGTTACTGTATAAATATCTAGTTCTCCTTATCTCGTTATGAAATTACCTGCATCCATCACACACCAAGACACTAAAGTTCTTGTACAAGAATGATTGCAGAAACTGTTTACCACATTCTTCACAATTCATCTGTTCAGCTCCAAGTTCTGGACCTTCAGAAAGAGAAGAGCATTTTTAGCCAACATTACAACTGGCACTTTTAAAACTTATGGTACTTCAGAAGTCATGTATGAGCAGATAATCCATAAATTTAATGATGGGAGAGGATCAGAGGAAGTTGGGAGGAGAAGAAGCTTGGAGAGGGGGAGTTGGGGGGGGGGGGAGTTTTTTTTTAGAGGGGGGGTTGGGGTAGAGGTTGGGGGAGGGGAAGGGGTAGGGAGGTTGGGAAGGGGTAAGGTAGGGTAGGGGGGTAAGGAAAGGGGTAGGGAGGGTGGAAGGGGTAGAGGGGGAGGGAGTGGGAAGGGAGGAGCAAGGGGGTGAGAGGAATGAGGGGGCAGGAGCGAGGGGGAGAGGGAGGAGAGAGGAGCGAGAAAAGTGAAGGGGAAGAGAGAAGTGAGGGGGGAGTGAGTGAGGGAGGTGTGAGGGAGGTGTGAGGGGGGAGTGGGGGGAGGGAGGAGTGAGGGAGGAGTGAGGAGTGAGGGGGAGGGAGGGAGGAGTGTGGGGGAGGGAGGAGTGTGGTAGAGGGAAGAGTGAGGGGGAAGGGAGGGAGGAATGTGGGGGGAGGGAGGGAGGAATGTGGGGGGAGGGAGGGAGGAATGTGGGGGGAGGGAGGAGTGTGGGGGGAGGGAGGGAGGAATGAGGGGAAGGGGTGGAATGAGGGGAAGGGGGTGGAATGAGGGGAAGGGGGTGGAATGAGGGGAAGGGGGAGAAAGCACATATATTAAATGAAATGGTTCAATGACAAAAACGTGCTTGAGGAATTGAGTCAAACTGTCAAAGAGCTTACTTGGATATATAAACAAACTAAAACAGATTGACATTTTTAAAAATATTAATGAAGTTATTATTTATCAACATTTCTCGTCATCGTTTATAATTATACTGTATTAAATTCTTCAGTACTTTACCTGGTTCAAAGACGACATTCAATTCTTTTTGAGCCTCGTCATGCTCGTCAGGATCAAGCAAAAAACCACCTCCTGTGTCAACCAATCTTGCGCTGTTGTTCTTGGTCTGGGACAAACAGCTGTCAGAAGTAGCATCATTGCTTGAATTTTTCGTCAAATATGGATGACTAGCAAGACGGGCGTTTCTTAATAGTAACGCACGTTGTCGATTACGTTCTATTCTAGCCCTTTGTTTGTCCGAAAGTGAAGATTTTGTACTTGAAGCCTCCATATATAAAATCCTTAGGAGAAGGCCGCCATATTGGCGAGCTAAATGTTGTGTCGGCGGAGAGCCTGAGTACAAAGATACTTCGCGCTATATTACATGAAGTTTCTCAATTATTCAGATTTTCAAAATGGCGATCGTATAAAGTTAATGTAATGTAAAATAATGTAATGTAACGTAAATGTAATGTAAATGTAATGCAATGTAACGCAACGTAATGTAATGCTTTACTCTGAGTGACGAATCATACCGGACAAGTAGAGAAAACTCTATATTCTCCACCCGAGTTCACTGTCAGTCTGTCACAATAATCATTCGAAATCGTCATGTATGACTGTTGTCTAGATATTGAAGAAACTTAGAAACTAGTCTGTTTCGAAATATCAAATAGCCTAAGTACTGTCATTCGACCTTCAGCTCCCAACTTGACCTGTAGCTACCGAAGGTCGCGGATTCGAATCCCAGCCGGGCCAAGTAGAGTTTTCTCTACTTGTCCGGTATGCTTCGTCACTCGGAGTAACACCTTATTATTCTCCACCAAAGTTCACTGTCCCACAATAATCATTCGAAATCATAATGTAAATGTAATGTAATGTAATGTAAATGTAATGTAAACGTAATGTAAACGTAATGTAAACGTAATGTAAACGTAATGTAAACGTAATGTAAACGTAATGTAAACGTAATGTAAACGTAATGTAAACGTAATGTAAACGTAATGTAAATGTAATGTAAATGTAATGTAAATGTAATGTAAATGTAATGTAAACGTAATGTAAACGTAATGTAAATGAAATGTAAACGTAATGTAAACGTAATGTAAATGTAATGTAAATGTAATGTAAACGTAATGTAAATGTAATGTAAATGTAATGTAAACGTAATGTAAACGTAATGTAAACGTAATGTAAACGTAATGTAAACGCAATGTAAACGTAATGTAAATGTAATGTAAAGTAAATGTAATGTAAATGTAATGTAATGTAAATGTAAATGTAATGTAAATGCAATGTAAATGTAATGTAAATGTAATGTAAATGTAAATGTAATGTAAATGTAATGTAAATGTAATGTAATGTAAATGTAAATGTAATGTAAATGCAATGTAAATGTAAATGTAATGTAAATGTAAATGTAAATGTAATGTAAATGTAAATGTAATGTAAATGTAATGTAATGTAAATGTAAATGTAATGTAAATGCAATGTAAATGTAATGTAAATGTAATGTAAATGTAAATGTAATGTAATGTAAATGTAATGTAAATGCAATGTAAATGCAATGTAAATGCAATGTAAATGCAATGTAAATGCAATGTATATGCAATGTAAATGTAATGTAAATGTAAATGTAAATGTAATGTAAACGTAATGTAAACGTAATGTAAATGTAATGAAAATGTAATGTAAATGTAATGTAATGTAAATGTAATGTAAATGTAGTGTAAATGTAATGTAAATGTAGTGTAAATGTAATGTAAATGTAATGTAAATGTAATGTAATGTAAATGTAATGAAAATGTAATGTAAATGTAATGTAAATGTAATGTAAATGTAATGTAAATGTAGTGTAAATGTAGTGTAAATGTAGTGTAAATGTAATGTAAATGTAATGTAAATGTAATGTAAATGTAGTGTAAATGTAGTGTAAATGTAGTGTAAATGTAATGTAAATGTAATGTAAATGTAATGTAAATGTAATGTAAATGTAGTGTAAATGTAGTGTAAATGTAATGTAAATGTAATGTAAATGTAATGTAAATGTAGTGTAAATGTAGTGTAAATGTAGTGTAAATGTAGTGTAAATGTAGTGTAAATGTAATGTAAATGTAATGTAAATGTAATGTAAATGTAATGTAAATGTAATGTAAATGTAGTGTAAATGTAGTGTAAATGTAATGTAAATGTAATGTAAATGTAATGTAAATGTAGTGTAAATGTAGTGTAAATGTAGTGTAAATGTAATGTAAATGTAGTGTAAATGTAATGTAAATGTAATGTAAATGTAGTGTAAATGTAGTGTAAATGTAATGTAAATGTAATGTAAATGTAATGTAAATGTAGTGTAAATGTAGTGTAAATGTAGTGTAAATGTAATGTAATGTAATGTAAATGTAGTGTAAATGTAGTGTAAATGTAATGTAAATGTAATGTAAATGTAATGTAAATGTAGTGTAAATGTAATGTAAATGTAATGTAAATGTAATGTAAATGTAATGTAAATGTAATGTAAATGTAATGTAATGTAAATGTAGTGTAAATGTAATGTAAATGTAATGTAAATGTAATGTAAATGTAATGTAAATGTAATGTAAATGTAATGTAAATGTAATGTAAATGTAATGTAAATGTAATGTAATGTAAATGTAATGTAATGAAATGTAAATCAATGTAAATGTAAAGTAATGTACATGAAATGTAATGTAATGTAAATGTAGTGTAAATGTAATGTAAATGTAATGTAAATGTAATGTAAATGTAGTGTAAATGTAGTGTAAATGTAGTGTAAATGTAATGTAATGTAATGTAAATGTAGTGTAAATGTAGTGTAAATGTAATGTAAATGTAATGTAAATGTAATGTAAATGTAGTGTAAATGTAATGTAAATGTAATGTAAATGTAATGTAAATGTAATGTAAATGTAATGTAAATGTAATGTAATGTAAATGTAGTGTAAATGTAATGTAAATGTAATGTAAATGTAATGTAAATGTAATGTAAATGTAATGTAAATGTAATGTAAATGTAATGTAAATGTAATGTAAATGTAATGTAATGTAAATGTAATGTAAATGTAATGAAATGTAAATCAATGTAAATGTAAAGTAATGTACATGAAATGTAATGTAATGTAAATGTAACTTTAATGCAATTTTATTGTGATGTATCAAATGTAATTGTTATATACCAAAGACTTTCGTTTGCCAATAATGAAATCCTATTGGTCAAATCATGGTCACGTGTTGTTTAACAAACTCAATGTTTCTTTCTGCCGAGGGAAACATTGCACTGTTTCCCTCTGACGTCAGCAATGAAGAGAGAAACAATGCAATGTTTCCCTCTGACGTCGCTTTAATCATGCGTTGTTCACGTGAATACGCGATTATTGCATCAGATCAAGAACTTTGGACTCTTCGGGCATTTTGAAAACAAGAGCTTGTTTCGAACTTGTTTGGTACAAAATAGTCCATTTTCCGAAAGAAAGAATTTCTATACATATCTTCAAATAAGGTCTGAAAAACACTTGGAGAAATTTAAAGCTGTTCTTAGTGTTGAGTCTGGTGTATTTGTTTAGTTGAATGACTTGAAGACAAAGTCAAAGTGTTTTGGTAAGTCTTTTCGCCGTTTGCAAGTTTCAAGGCAGTTTTGTATTTTGTATTTTAAAAGTTTTTGGTATATAACAAAACGCTTGTTGACTTTGCCTGAGAAACATCGAGTTTTACGGTCCCTCATGCTTCAATGTCACCCTCGGGCTAAAGCCCTCGGGTGACATCGAAGCCTTCAGGTCCGTAAAACTCGATGTTTCCCTCGGCGCCAGTCAACAAGTGTTTATTGTATTATGTAATGTAATGTAATGTAATGCAATGCAATGCAAATGTAATGTAAATGTAATTATAATTGTAACTTTAATGCAATTTTATTGTGATGTATTATTAAATGTAATTGTATTATGTAATGTACTGTAATCTATCATATGGAGCAAAAACTCACCCTAACTATGTTAGACGTTACTTCACTTTTATTCAGTGTTTTGTCTCTAACCTGACTGTTTGGACGAAATTCTGACCGTAATATTCAAAGTTACAAGCATTGCAGATTTGTAGTTTAGTAAACTTCATGAGTAATACCCGTTTAAAGACGTTACATTACGCTACGTTATAAGACGTCACACTTTGTTGTGAGACGTTTTCTACGTTCTAGAACATTACGCCACGTTGTAAGATGTTACGCTACGTTATAAAACGTATACACTAGCCGGCTAGCGGCGTGAAAATGCCGGCTATAGCCGGCAGCTATTTTGAACCCTGTATTATATAGTAGGTAGTCATATTTATCTCAGTCTAGTCTGTATGTACTGGGAATTAGACGTCTGCGGCGCAGGCTAGCCAGAGAGTATAGAGCAGTAGCAGCAGAGGAGAAAAAAATAAACAAATAAGAAACTAAACAAAGAAGCTGAACAAAGAAGAATTGGCATATATTGGCTTTCTATTCTATATATAGTGGAACTTTTGCCTTGTTAAGTCATTTGCCGTATGCATCAAAGATCTTATATTGCCACCTCGTGTTCTTGTGAATCTACCAAGCTTCGACTCGATATCTTTACATTGGTATCAAAAACGGGCTGCGAGACTAAGTATCTTTACATTATGGTTCGTCTTAATTTCACCTTCTCTCTTCATCCTGTTAACAAAGGATGAATATTTACTAAGTAAAGAGCGAGGGCGGGCTGAATTGTTTGCAACTAAATTTAGAAAAATAAAAATCCAGACGTCCGCGGCACTTTAAAAAGTCTTATGTAATATTTAAAACACGAGCAGGAGTGTTTTATCAGATTTAAAACCACGAAGGCGCAGCCCGAGTGTTTTAGATCTGATAAAACACGTGATGCGAGTGTTTTGAATGGCTTCAAAAACGATTCGTTACTGGATGTTATGTTCATTAGTATTCTTTATATAAAATTGTATGTTCATTAGTATTCTTTATATAAAATTGTATGTTCATTAGTATTCTTTCTGACGTCAAGAAATTTTATCAGGTATAAAACCACGGACATGGTACCGATTTCCTTTGTGTTTTCCTCATGAATTATTAATGAGTTTTTGAAAATGCTTTTAGTATATATGTTTAATAACTTCTTGAAATGCACTGTAATACCTGCATTAATTCCATTTCGACTAAGCAAACAAGCAATTGCATGTATATACGCGTTTAATTTTTCGCGACAGTCAAATTTACAGAGCAAATAAACATTATAGAAACGAAGTGTTTCATGATCTACGAGATAGATACCTGCAATAATGTTTCTATTCACATATATATGATTCAAAATCAGTCAAATCCTTCAAATATTAAATCACACGCTGCTTGAACATCACCTTCTGTCACACGCAGCGCTCGCAGGCTCAACGCCTCGTCTTCGATACCCATTTCCCGAAGCTGACGTAGTTCCGACTGTAATTAAAAAGAGAAATTTCGGAAAAATTGTAAAATAGATGTTACGCATACAGAATAAAAAAAATAAGGACTGGGAAAAATAACTCGAAATTGTTAGTGTCGGCATGTGTGTGGTCTGTTTTTGTGCATGTGTCTGTGCGATTGTGTATTTGTCCGTGAATCTTGTTTGTCGTGGGTTTGTTTGTTTGTCTGTTTGTCTGTCTGTCTGTCTGTCTGTCTGTCTGTCTGTCTGTCTGTCTGTCTGTCCGTCCGTCTGCCCGTCCGTCCGTCCGTCCGTCCAACCGCCCACCCATACATCTGTCTGCGTAAGTTTGTATCTGTGCGTATGTGATATGTCTATTTGATCGTGTGTCTGTACCTACCTGTGCATTTGTTTGTCTGTCTGTCTGTCTGTCTGTCTGTCTGTCTGTCTGTCTGTCTGTCTGTCTGTGTCTGTCTGTCTGTTTGTTTGTGTGTCTATCTGTGTACGGTATCTGTCTATTTGTCTGTATGTTTGTCTCTCTGTGCGTGTCCTATCCCACTGATCTCTATATGGTCCTACCCATCTCCCTGTCCGCAATTTTACCTTACCCAGAAAAAATCCTACCTGCCAATTATTTCTTTCTGTGGAAGCACTGAGTGCCGAGGCCATAGCTTGGTTAAAGAACTCCGAAGATATGGGTTGTGATTGTCGTGAGCTTCCTGCCGACGTCGATGGTGAACTAACTGTGACATAAAGAAAAGAGCACCAAGTTGGCTTTACTACAGAAGTTCAGCTATACGAAGCGAAATGGGAAAGCGAGTTTACCAAATAACATAAGTATTTTTAAAATGTATACACACACTCAGACACACAAAGAAAAACACAAACACACAAACAAATACAGCTAGAAGAAAGAAAACCAGGAACTAAGGCCCCGTTTACACGAGACTGGACGAATGTTTTTCCGGATGAAAATTCGTCCGGGTAAGGCCTCGCGTTCACACGAGACCCGCCTATCCGCTCAAATTTTTGACACGAATCCGGTCGAATTTTCGTCCACCTACGAAAGCGGACGAATTGCGATTTGTGCCGGATAAATATTCGTCCGGTACCGTGTAAACGGTAAGTTTCAATTTATACAATGTCATAAATTGTTGTTAATGAGATATGTTAAGAAAACTAATCCACTTATAATCGAACGACTCGTGGGGGTGTCACAGTGGTCGCTATATATACAAATGGTGCGGGTGAGTAAACGCGCGCAAAAAAAAGAAAGAAAAAGAAACAAACCAAAAAATCCATATGATAAATAATTATATATATACGAGTAATACTCTGGATGAAAGCCGCGGTAAACAAATTTATGTTCGTTGCGTTTGCTTTGCTTGCGAGGTGACAGACACTACCAAGAACCGTTCTACTACACAAGAGCTCAAGGTCCAGGTCGAACAATGAACAACATAACCTTTATCAAAGAAGATAAGCAACCAAAGGTCGAAATTGACCAACATTTAAGCATGTGAAAAACTCGTGCTAAAGGCTCTAACCCAATGAAAACTAACAAATCTAGATATCTTTCACGTGCATGAATACAATGACCTACTCTTTCTGTACCAAATAACCAGTACCGGACCGGAGCATAGATCTCTCACTCTCTCTTGTGCCGTCAATCTGTAAAGATCGACGACAAACTGTAAGCGAGTTCGAGCAAGTCAGTTGACTTGGCATACTGAAACGAAAAAACCCGAAAATATTACATCACGAAAATGTCATAGAACGATATGTAATTGCAATTATAATTGTATTAATGAATATAATAACTGAATAAAACTGGGCAGGGAAGTGCTGTCTGTCGGACAACCCTTCACCACGTGAAGCCTCCGATTGGGTCATTCAGGACTAGCACCTTACTAATAGCGGGTCGCCTGGCCGGCTAGTACTTTTCCTGAGATCCGCCTTTTCATTGTGCTCTATCAAGGAAATAGACCCTTGGAAGAAGAAAGTTGTTTTATATTGTTATCAGTGCTTCTGTGGACAACTATTTCGGCTGTCGAGCCCCTGAACGCGGTCTTCGTAATGCTTTCGAGCAATTCCCGACATAATTACCTTTCCAAACGACCAAACCAAATTTTATAAACACCAAAACGTTGTTAAAAAATGGTGGCTCGTTTCGTGTTTCCTTACGCATATCACAAGACCAATCCCCACTATTTACTAACCATTTACCCCCATTAACCCGAAACGTTTACCCAATAACACCGACAGTTCTCCTCGAACTTACGTCTAATACGACTCCGTGTAAACGGAAAGGTAAAGTGAACGAATTTTTAGCGGAACCGTGTAAACGTATTCATTCGGACAAATTTTTATCCGGATAAACATTCGTCCGGTCTCGTGTAAACGGGGCCTAACCGTAGGGCCTTTTATACGGGGCAAAATAAGCCGGGGCTTAAATAAGTGGCAAACAGCTCGTATAAACGGTCATGTAATCAATAAGCCGCGACTAAAATAAGCCCAGGGTTGAAGCTAGTCCAAAATAAGCCGTGGCTTATTCAAGCAGTGACCGTTTATACGAGCTGTTCGCCACTTATTTAAGCGTCGTCCTATTTAAGCTGCGGCATATTTCGCCCCGTATAAAAGGCCCTAATGTTCACCTGATGCAGTTTGGGTAGATGTTGAGACAAGGTTGGCTCTGGCAGCTTGAAGAGCTGACGCAAAAAAGGAGGATGTAATTGGCTGACGTTGCTGTGGTACATTGCTTGAGCTTCCTCCTGGGTTTCTTCTGTTTTGAATTTGTTCTTCGTTGGCGGCCATCATTTCGGCTTGGGCTAACATCTTCAAAAATTAAAAAAAAGGGGGGGTTGAAGATAATGAATATCTCGGAGTTGCGTTTTTATATCATGCGAAACAGGGGCAATTTTGACACCTAGTCCCCGAGTTATCCTATCCCCGAGATAACTCTCCAGTCTTCAGTGAACAGGCCCTTTGTACAAGTCACTTTGGTATGAATCACGACACCAGACACTATATCTATTTAAACAAATACCTTGGTTCAGCTATGCGTGTTTTCATAGGTTGTTGGCCATGACCTATTCGAGTTCAGACCAGTGAACAGACACATGGACACGTCAGATCACGTCAGCTGATTTATAGATGCACAGGAGACGTCACAACGTGGTAAGAATATGACTGCGTCTCATGGGCCACTTTTTTGTTCTTACCACGTTGTGACGTCATCTGTGCATCTATAACTGAACAGACAACGGCAAATGGAATCTATTTGTTAAATAGAAAATGGCTTGCGTGTCTCTCTGTACTGTGATACAAACACGGATTATGTAATTTCAACCAGAAGAAATGTCCAGTGGAACATTTTTTCCGGTAGCGAACAAAGAGTCACAAAAGCCATTTTCTATTTGTTTCATAAAATAACTAACCGTTTTACGATTTAAAAAAACAAGGAAAAGTCACCAAAGTGACGGAGACTCAGCTGACGAATGATGGCGCAATCAAATAACTACGCCAGTGATTACGTGAGATTTAACCAAACAGAGCATGCGTTGCACAATAATATAGAATGAAAACGACGTCAAACAAGTCTCTGTACTCCGATTGAAAACGAGGCTCGACCAATCAGATCGTGCGTAGGACACCCGCGCACCTGTTATTTTATATTTCTTAAATATTAATACCTCTGGGTCAATATCCATAAGATCATTATCCTCAGAGTTTGAAGATCCTCGTACTCTTTGAGAAAGGCGAAGATCTTTAGTAATGTCTGCCGCTACATGAGACGCAGCTTGCACTAATGCGGGATGTTCCTCGGCTAATCTATGAAATGAAGTGGAAATATGGAATAGAAGTTCGTTCATACGCATTTGATTGGCTACTTGGTTCCTAGCAGCCAATCAAATGCGTTAGTTCAAAACAAACTTACGAATTTCATAATCAGGGAAGGATAGAGGTACCCTGGGTACCAGAGGCTCTGAGTTTGTGTTTGGGAGAGGGAGAGCCTCTGGTCTCGCGAGCTTCAAATCTCACTTTGGTGAGTTACTTCCTGTTGATTATTCTCACGGTTGAGTGAAATTTGAAACGCACGTTGCTATGTTACGATTGTTCAAAGTCCTCGACAGGAAGTAAAGCACGCTGTCTGGCACACTCGTTCGTTACTTCGTTTTCGATAAGGAAACTATGGATTTTATCACAATTCCAACTCACTGTGGAAAGAATAATTATCGGACTTCCTCTGTTCACAAAAACTAGACTTTCGCTTTGGTATTTCAGTAGCTGAAACGGCAATCCGAGACTCAGAGGTGTATGGTTTAAGTTTTTAATTACTCACGGTCACGCGTGACTTGCTTTGATTAACCAATAGTAACGCTTTCAGAAATTTAGGCCAATCAAAAACCGAGTTCAGATATTGAACTCGCCAAAGTGAGATTTGAAGCTCGCGAGACCAGAGGCTCTCCCTCTCCCAAACACAAACTCAGAGCCTCTGGTACCCAGGGTAGGATAGAGGTCACCCAGTAAATCGATGGATTAAAAGTTAACGTATTGTATTTGTTCTTCTACTTACTTGGTTATATCCCCTGAGTCAACAAGATGCTGTAAAGTTTCTGGATCTCTCAGAATGGCTATGAGAGCAGAAAGAAAGTTTTGACGCCCATGTTGTTTTAGGCCCTGGGAAAAAAATAGTTCCAGCATGCAGGCTACGGAATTCTGTTTCTGACTACAAGCTTAGCTTCATTCCACAATTCCTATTCTACATTGTACGTCAGTCTTTTCATGCCTTCCTTTACAGTTCTCCTCTAAGATTTCTTGCAGCCAAATTCCCTTTTCTCTCTAGTTTACTGTTTACTGTCATGCAATATTACGGTAAGTGCGCGAGTGAGTGCGTGCTTGCCTGAGTGAGCGCGCGCGCGAGTGTACGAGTGAGTGAGTGAGTGAGTGAGAGTGAGTGAGTGAGTGAGTGAGTGAGTGAGTGAGTGAGTGAGTGAGTGAGTGAGTGAGTGAGTGAGTGAGTGAGTGAGTGAGTGAGTGAGTGAGTGAGTGAGTGAGTGAGTGCATGAGCGAGTGTGTGCGTGCATTTAGTGAGTGAGCGTGCGCGTAAGTGAGCGCGTGCGTTTAGCGACTGAGTGCGTGAGTGATTGAGTCCGTGCGCGAGTGTGTGTGCACGCATTACAAGTGAGTGCGCGAGTGAGTGTGCACACGTAAGTGAGTGCGCGAGTGAGTGCGTACATAAATGAGTGCGTACATAAACGAGTGCGTACATAAATGAGTGCGCGAGTGATTACGTGAGTGCGTACATAAATGAGTGCGCGAGTGCGTGCGCATGCGTGAGTGCGCGAGTGAGTGCGTACATAAATGAGTGCGCGAGTGCGTGCGCATGCGCGAGTGAGTGCGCGAGTGAGTACGTGAGTGCGTACATAAATGAGTGCGCGCGCATGCGTGAGTGCGCGCGCATGCGTGAGTGAGTGCGTACATAAATGAGTGCGTGCGCGAGTGAGTGCGCGAGTGAGTACGTGAGTGCGTACATAAATGAGTGCGCGAATGAGTGCGCGAGTGATTACGTGAGTGCGTACATAAATGAGTACGCGAGTGATTACCGTGAGTGAGTGCGTACATAAATGAGTGCGCGAGTGAGTGCGTACATAAATGAGTGCGCGAGTGAGTGCGTACATAAATGAGTGCGCGAGTGAGTGCGTACATAAGTGAGTGCGTGAGAGAGTATATACAATTCTTTACTGCCCTCCTGGTACCATGTCCTTAAACTTACTTAATGCAACTGGATCATGAATCAGACCAGGTGTTGTAGCTACAATATGCTCTAGTGTCTCTGGATTCTTCAACAGTGCAGACATCTAAATAACATTACCAGTATATAAATATCATAAAATTTTAAATTAATGAAATCACAATATTCAGCAAAACGTATGTGATGTGACACCAGAACCGCTGCCTATGATGTCTAAGCTACCTTTGGCAAGTAAAATGATCTGGCGTTTAGACAAAGTAAAATAATAAAGAGGCCATTCTTGGCTGACTTGCCAGGCAGGCTGTACACAGGCTAATATATGTTTGACTGTCAGATCCTAATTTTACCTTGTCCTTGTATAGTGGACTTGTCACTGCTGCTTCCAGAACAGGAATCATATCCTCAAGACCTATGTCAAGATCAACTCCTAAATCTGCAACAAAAAAAATGTACAGTGAAGTTCTTGAAGCATTGTCACTTACTGTATACATGTAATTGTATGTCCCAGTACTGTACCTTCTGGTATGTTGGGTTGTGTTTTGTAAATAATATAAACCGCAGAGCCATCCTTCAGGCCATATGATTCCAATGTCTGGTCATCTTTTAATAACAACCCTCGATAGATGATTTCTAAATGAATAAATTTTTTTGACCATATTATTATATACTGAAGATGCACCATCAACTTATATATTTAGCAATACCAATATTTGAAGTATTATTTTAATGCTTATAATTATTCAGAATACCAATGTCGTGGCACTTGCAATTAACAATGCTAGCTGCCATTAAACATTTGTGCATACACAAGCTTGCAGTAAGTAATTCTTACAAGAGATATGAGAAATAGTAACTATAGTTATGGCAACAATAACCAAATAGCAAATATTAAGTGACATTTAAATACTGTATTCAGGGCTGGAAATACTTGTACTGTAACTTGTCGGAAAAGTATGTGGCTTTTCTAGGTTGTCAGTGTTTCACTGTGAGAACTAATACCCTAAGTTGTGAAACCTTATGCAGGGTTCTGCCTGCGGTGGGCAGTGCCAGGCGGCGGCACCCTGCGCTCAGCAGTGCCACCCAGCACTCACGCCGAAACAGACCCTTCCAGCCGGCACTCAAAATATGCAATAAGAAAACCCCATGTGTTGTATTTTTTATATATCTTTTAATTAATATACATCATTTTGTATTTTTTTGTCCTTGGTGAATTTTTTTTTCTTGAAACAATATTATTTGGTGAAATTCAGCACCACAATGCACACAATATTAGCTACCAGACTTGTGATTCGGTGAAATATGATATTCCTTCAAAGCCAGATTGGATCCTCTGATACTTGGGTAAGGCGCTAATCACTTTGCACTTTGTTTATTAATGCCTGTAAGATGATACACTGGCGCTGGTAGTCATAGAACATACGCAGGAAACCTTGCCCTAGCTTTACGTAGAGAATTCGACATGCTATATATTCTAGCATGCCCTAGCATGTATATAATTAAATATATAATAAATAAGTACTTAATAGTAATATTTAGTCTGACAAAATTGCGAGACACATGATGTAAAGGATTATGAATTTCACTTGCTCATATTTGGAAAATATCATTTTCAGATTACTAATTTTCACCTCAGTACATCTCATTGCGCAGTCATTTAATCAATTAAGCAGCCACGCTGTGACTGGTCAATTACCGTGTTTATATCAGGCTATGTAAACACGGTTGTGATGTCACAGCACACTTTTTAGTCTTATTTCATAAAAGAAATAGAAAATGGATGCCCTGTGTTTATATAACCTGATGCAAACACTCGAGTGAGTTGGGAGAATTTGAAAGTACTTATGTAAACCCTCACCTACGGCTCGGGTTCACATAAACTTTCGAATTCACCCAACTCACTCTTGTGTTTGCATCAGGCTATATAAACACGGGTGGCCATTTTCTATTTCTTAAATAAATAAATAAATAAATAAATAAATAAATAAATAAATATATATATATATATATATATATATATAGCTACACTATTTTCAACCTGTCTATGACAACATATCATTCATACAGCGATAGTTCATCTCATAAAATTACTATTAAATTCTAAGCCTACTTTTGTATATAAGCTTTTAATATAATTGAAATTGTATCAGATAGTGCCAAGATAAAATAAACTTTGGGAACGTACAGTACATGTACCTTGTAAATCTTCATCAATTCCACTCGACTCTGACAGTTTACCCTTGAGGTCTGATACAGTAGAACTAAAACATATATCATCAATCTTAAATTTATTTCCCTTTTTCGCTAAAGCTTCTTTAATCCACACACAAGGCATTTTAGGAAATAAACAGCCGTACAAAATTGTTTGACTACGTCTTTGAAGGAGCTAAAACTAAAAGAAATTTTCAAGTTTCTGAACACTCAACTGGTACCCAGTTTCCGTCGCGGTCACAAATTGATTTGATATCATACGCCAGAACGCGATCTGTTCGATGCAAGAATATTTTGTCTTTTTCAATATTTTCTCAACAAAATTGAATAGGAATGCCCGTAGGTGTATTTCTGTAGACTTTTCTAGCCATTAAAAGTGAAATGCAACGGATTTTAACGTACTCCAAATTTTGGCTAAAATTCTAAAACTATAGCGAATTAGTTTGAAATGTCAATATATTTTTGTCGCCGAATCATAAAATCTTGAGTTTGTAACGTGCAATTCGTGAGATTGGTTTCAGTGGGGGTCTTAAAACGATTAAATTTAATGCAAATTGTGATAGAACAAAATTTTTGCACGACTAATGACGTAGGCTTTCAGTACCACGTGATCAAAAATCTGCCAATCGAAATGGCGACGATTTAGTAAGGTGTTATGTAATGTACAAATAATGTTTTCATTCGTGCAATAATAAGAATATTTTCAGGAGATGAAAGATGAAATGTTCCATTCAACGAGGCTTATAATAATAATATAATAAATGCGTTTATTCAATCCAAACTTGCAGCTTCAGCTGAATTACAATGGATATTAAAATTTACAATATACAAATCTATTAATAAATAATATAATAACTACTAAACTAAAATTACAAGTATAAAAATATGACTGAATATAAAATATTAAAATAAGGTTTAAAATTAATATCGACTTGCACTAGCGATAATGAAAGAGTTTTTAAAACGGTTCGTTTTGCACTTAGGCAACCTAAAGAAACGCTTGTTCCGTAGATGATATTGGCATTCATTATTAAGTAAGGGTTAGTGACCGAAACCGAGGTCACTACGCTGGTTATTGACCGAGGCCCGAGGGTAATAACCAGCGTAGTGACCAAGGTTGAGGTCACTAACCGACTTAGTTAATAATTGTGGAGGTGTTACTGTTATTCTAGCAAAAAGAAGTTCATTGGTTTTATTTCAACTGGTTTTGTTAAAGTTTTCCTGTTTTTTTCCTGAGCTAGAAAGAGAGTTAATTTTACCTTAAGGCAAGTTGTTTTCTTTTATAATTGACACAAAATTCTTGTAGTCATAAAATATGTACTGACTATAGATCGTTTTCACCTGACGTCACGGCGGCCATATTTGTGTACCAAAACAATGAAATGGCGGCCATATTGGTGTACGGTATGGGAATTAGCTCTTTCTTATTCAAATATTTCGTATTGTTTCACCACCCCCATGGGGTCACCGATCACGTGAGTGAAAACGATCCATTGTTGGATTTGTTTGTCAATCCAAGTACCATGGGTAGCTGGGATTAATTAGTAAAGCTTTTACGCAAATTGTTTGATATTTTGTGTGCTGAATGATTTTTTTTGTTCGTCTATATGTTGTTCATTTATCGGCCATGCATGATAGTGAATAATGGGGCATAATACGTTGGCTGGTGTTGTAAAAACGTTATGTAAAGACGGGGGTATCGAAGGTAATTTCACGAATATATCTAATTCGCTTTTATTTTCATTCAAATCAACTCAGTAATTTTCCCGCCAAAACTTGCAGGTCATTAAAAAGGACGTAATGCTCTCTCACAGTGCCGAGAGGAGAATGGGGAAAGGGAGAGAGAGACAGACGACTTGGCTCACTTGAAACATCACACATCAAATTTTGGCGCGAAAATTTATGAAATTGACACAGTGTTTCATTTTCCGGTTTTATCACCTTCGCCCGATGTGTAATCTTGCTTCAGACTGTAACGCGTTTAGCATTATCTGGTAGAGCAAGTGAAACAATATGTATTCTGTGTGGTAGTAAAGTCGTTAAAGCTGATTTCAGAAGAAAGATTTTCTCACCCAGCTTTAAGAAAACAACCGCTTGCGTCAAGGACTCTGGACCTAGTGAGAAAACAAACACAAGACTGTCGCGGTATGAAACTGCAGGTAGTCGAGAACTTTTTCCAGACCAAACAGTAGAAGAAAGTACTGTTCCCCGGCACACATTGCATGTCCATAATTTCATCGTATCCGAGTAAGCGCAATCCATATCTAATACCATCTTTAAACGGATTGATCTAAAAAAATCGTGACACTCACCATGCACTCACTGACAAGTACCGAAGACCCCAAGCAACGAAATAAGTCACTTTTTGTATTCCGGTTCATTGTAATGAGCGGCGATTAATGACGTAAAGCCAAGTCTAAAGACACGCCTCCGACCCAAAAACAGGTCCGTAATTAATTTTGGCGCGCTGCAAGTGAGCCAAGTCTGTCTCTGTCTTTCCCTCCCCCCCCATTGTTCTCGCGCGCCGCGTGGCGGCGCGCCCTCGAGAGACAGACTTGATCCAAGTCTAGGGATTAGATGACTTAAGCTGCTTCACTTTAGACTCGAAAAAATTGATGCGACATTTTTTCCGTTCTCTGTTGACAGAGTTCGCAGGTGTTTGAATTTGTGCATGTTTCCGGAAGCAAGGGCTAATTGTCGCTGATGGATCAAGGACTTCAGATAATGATTCACCCATGGTGGCTCATTGTTGCACAGCTTGGTGGATTTCACAGGTAGGAGGATATCCATTCCTGTGCGGATGACTGATTCAAAGCAAACCAATTTATCTTCGCAAGAGTGATAGTGTTTTAGGACGGACCAGTCAAATTCATATTAACACCAAAATAGATCTTCAATTCAATATATGATTTAGTAAAATGGAGCAAAGATTTTGCAAGGCGAATGGAACAAAAGTGCAGTGAATGGCGTAGCACTGTAATGAAATTCTATTCCATACCACGTGATCAATAACCTGCCGATCAAATGGCAACAGTTCAGGCCATGTCCAAACTATCCGTTTTCGTTTGAAAACGGAGGCTAATATGCACACGGTAACGTTTCCGAGCGTTTTCGCATTGTTTACTGTTCTCAAGGGAATCGAGAACAATCAGCTCATTACTTGAAACAATATGAAAACGCTCAGAAACGTTACCGTGTGCACAGTCTTATTTTTTGTCCCGGTGCCGAAAACAACGGAGCTTTTCGAAAACGCTGACGTCACGACGATCATGTGATCTGGGTTCCAGTCGCCCACGGCCTTTCATTGCGCACGCTCAACCGGACATTGTGCGTTTTCTGGGTCGTTTTGGTGTTTTCAGTAGTGTGTGGATGGCAAAAACGATTTGAAAATGATAGTGTAGACGGTTTTTTTAGACCATACTCGTTTTTTGAAAACGAGTTTTTTGAAAACGAGTATGGAGATGCCCGCGTATGTTCGCATTTTTCCCTTTTACCCTTCGGTAGTGTCACTTAATTCGGATAAATATACCTGCTAGCTTCAATTAGTCCACAGATAATTGCTTATATATAAGCGTTAATTTAAAGAGCAAGCAAAAGAACAAGTAAATCATTAAAATATTAATGAGCGGTTTCCATATTACAAAATTTAAAAGCCATATTAAATTATTGTTTGGCGTTGGCGTCCGGCTTTCTTATTAAACCCGGCCATAAATTAAAACAGTAATGTGTACCGAAACCAGGGTGACATAAGAATACTGAGCTGAAAGCGTTCGAGGGGGGGGGGGGGGGGGGGGGGGAGAGAACAAATAAAGCTCTTAAAAAACGTTAATTAGCTATTCCGAATGATAAAAGTTAAGCCATATTGTTTGGAGTTGATGACCCAATATCCATAAATTAAAACAGCAATATGTTTAACGACATTTTGTACCGAATATGTCGCCAAATGTAGACAGACATGAAAATACTGAAGGTAAAGCGTTAGAGAGGGGAAAAAAAGAACAAATAAAGCTCTTAAAAAACGTTAATTTACCATTCCGAATGATAAAATTTAAGCCATATTGTTTGGCGTTAGCGTCGCAGCTTTATGCATAAATTAAAATGTTAAACAACACTTCGTAGAGAATATTGTTGCCAAAGCCATTTATTTGAAAAGTTTTTCATTCGTCGTAGTAAAGCGGGTTAAAGATTCAAGTTAGTATAAAAAAAATAGATTTAATTGTCGCTTTTTCTCATTTTTTATAATTCAAAATAGATCAAGGGCAATTATAATTCTTGTCGTTTCCAGCATTGAAATTCAAAACCACGGCATTGAAGATAGCGAGACGTACGTCGCAAACTTGCTCAGTGGCAACATGCATGGTTTTTGAGAGTTTTCGCTTATTCCAAAAATATTCCAATGACAATAGGCCATGTTCCTGTCGGTCTCTCTAACCCGACAGTTTAGAACTCACTTATAAAGGAGCTGAGTCGAAAAACACACGCACACACAATAGCCATTAGTTCAAGTGGAAATTCTCTGTTCAGTATTGAGGCTCACTGGTCGACTCGTACCAAAAAGAAAATGAAATTCTGTACGTTTTGGGAATTGTACGTTTTGCGAAGTGAAATTCTCTTAACAAGGGTCAAATGTCCAATCGTTAAACGATTTCTTAATTTCTTCTTTAGCTCGACAACAGCAAAGAGCATAAACACATTAACATTACCATAATGTAAATTATCGAGAAGGCGTAGAGGAGTGATCGAATAGTTCGCATTTTACCGCCGTCGACGTCCACTTTTTCGCACATGTACAAATGCACGAAATAGACCAACGAAACCAAGAGGACAACAGCGACGCTGTAAAACAAAGAGTCCAGCCCAACACGCGTAACGTAAGCCATGAAACCATTAAGAGCTAGGCAGTAACATATTAGCACGAAGGCCTTGACGACACGAACGATTCGCTGTTTCCCTTCGATCTGAACAGACGCTTCGACCATCCGTGGGTCGGGGAAACAGTCTTTGTAATTCGACGGAAAGCATCGTCCACCAAAAATGCTCTTCCAACTCCACATGTCCGTCGCTAAAAGGCAAGACTCGTGTCTTAACTGATATAGTTAGACACCGGAGTTAATACCAATATTCGATCTTTATATGTACATATATCCACAAGGCACAACAGAATCGCAGTAAAAGGACTTTGTCGAATCCAGGGTCCAATACACCGAGTTGTATGTGGTGAAGAAAATTTTCTCCCGATACAACAAAAGTATATATATATATATATATATTTATATAGTTAAGGTTGTTACATTGTGCTCCAAGTCATGACGATGCCTTTTTTCAATACATAATCTGAATAACAAATGAAGATAAGAAAACAGTCAATATAATAAGTGCCATGACATGACACGCACTGTTTCGCGGACGATATTAAGATTTATGTCTTTAGGAAAATGCTAAGGAAAACGCGAGTTATACCATGCACCACAGCTGGGTCCAAAAAATTTCATGTTATCCCGCCAAACCGCCAAATGATCATACGAGGGTATTATTTCAACTGTTTTGAAAACAATCGCTGAATTTGCATAACAACAAGGATGATCTGTTCGCGTTTATCATGCGCTGGCGTCATGTGGTTATACGTCAAGATTGACCATTAACAAACCACTCCTCCCTTCCTCTTATTGATTAGAATCTGAGTGAAAATTGAAGTATCACTTATATATTTCATTTACGGACCTTGGCGATATAGCTCAGCCTCTCGATAGTTCCAACCACAGTTTTCCAACTGATCGTAAGGGTAACCTGTTGGCGCCCGTAACACCTCATGCGGCTTGAATAAAAGAACTTAGCACTCAAACTGGTACCAGCTTGCCACTTGACATTCTTTGCTTAGAGCGTAGCGCTCATGCATGGCGAGTGTTAAATTAGCTAAAAATCGGTGGCCATGGTGATGCATTAGAATATATTGCTTTCGCGAGAGAAATAGTTTAGCTGGCGTATAAAGCGACTGCTTGATCGCGAGACGTAAGATTAGTTAATAAAAGCTGTTAGGCTGGAGGCTACAACGATGGCCTGCGTCACAGACACTGGCCGTGGGCGCAAAAGGGATGTTTAGGCTACGTATAACTGTCTATTAACTGCGGTATAATGCGGTATAACGCAGTGATATATATATACATATATAGATGATACAGATATAGATAGATAGATAGATATTTACATTACATTACATTACATACACTGTCTGAAACCAGCAAGGCGCATAAACCAGCTCACTGTACAGAAAATCGATTCAAGCATCAAATGGTCCCCCGCGTAACCAAATCAAGCTTTATAAATTGAAAGTGCTTTTTAAAGTGAAAATTCTTGTCAACTAAAATCAGATATCAAGATAAGTCATCAGCAGCTGACATTTTCAATTCGCCTGATTCGTTTGAATAAAGTCGAAATAACTCGCTCTGATAAACCGTTTCGACGTCATGTGTAAGGTCTATACGACCTTAATAGACTCCGAGCTTAGTAGTGTCTAACCAATCATTTTGAAGATTGCAGGTTCGGTTCTGTTTCACTTCTATTAACCATGAGAGGGAGAGAGAAACTTTTATCAAATCTCGTCAATTTACTGAATGCTTTTCGCAATGAGAGAGAGACTGGGATCTCGGTTATACCTGGGCTTATACCTATATACCTCGGTTATACTCCGTCTTGTGGGTTATCCCTCTCCCCCAAAACAACCGTCCGCTACGCCGGCTACATGCATGCAAATTTGTCGCGGTTTAATCTTCTCAGGCTAGCAAATTTGTCGTGTCTTGTCAGAACTGATAAATTACGCAGTTACTGTTAACACAACAAACAAACAAACAACTGAAACAAGCAAGCCAGACTAAGCGAGCTAGCCTTTCACATGTAAACACGAATGTAAATCATCTCGTCAAAGCGGGCTAGCTCTAAAATTAGGGGGTGTGTGTTTATATGGCGTTTATGCTATTATTTCTTGTTAATTTTCATCCTGTGTTTATATGAAAGCCGAGCCTAGCCCGTCCTAGCCCGTCTAGCTGAGATCACGCTTTGTGTGACCGGTTACCCAGGCTGGGTTTTCCCATGTAAACTCGATTGGCTGCGCTGGGTGCATTCCATGTAAACTCTTACGCCGGAGATACACCGAATACTCCAAGAATTCCTAATATAAAGAACGGAGACGCGGGAGAGTTTCTCAGTCGTCTTCTTACGGTTTTCAAAAGAGCGTGAAAGCCATAGAAACCGTCAGGGAGAAGTTTAAAGCAATAGATATTACTGCTATGCCAATCACTTTTCGGTGAAAATCTGACGAAATGACAAAAAAATAAGATTACGCCAAACATCGTACGCCTCCACGCCTCTTCGGAATTTGATACTTGCAATCACGTTGGTCGTTGGAATGCACCTTGGACTAAAAGCTCCGTATACGCGAGAAAATTTGTTTCCCTTAGCTCTTTTTGACATATTTTCAATTCACAAGTTCTGCTTTGTAATTTGTTCATGTATGGTTCATATTTAAACAAGAAGATTTCGTGTCTGGTCTAAACTGATACATTACGCAGTTAGCATAACAAACAAGCCAGCCGTAGGCGAGCTAGCAAGCTGGATACCCGCGTTCGCTCGCCTTCATATAAACATGCCCTTAATATAAACTGTATTTCACTTACTTTGAACAGTGCTTTGAACAGCAAACATCGTCTACCAACTTCGAAATGTCATCTTTGAATCTACGCCAGTTTTTTCAGCACGTGATGTAAACAAATAATTTTGGTTTAACCACGGGTTTAACGCGCAGCAAGAGGTAGTCATATGTCGTTCACAAGACGATTGTTACCGGAATTAAATTCGGCGAAAGTCTTTGTTCTATCTTCACGTTTATGCAAACTTGTGCATGGTCTCCGGAAGGAAAATTTGCGTAGTTTGTAGAAGTGATATTTGCATACCTTGCCCAAATGATACGTGCATAATTTGTGCTGGTCATATTTTAGAATTTGCTCAGATGATATTT